>CM038145.1:8568147-8785647 GCA_021437245.1 Aegilops speltoides
TACCGTCGTTCTTGCGTGGTCTCAATAATTTCAGATCATGTTCATGCATTTGTGTTGTTTGGATTCAGTTACTCTGCTTGCACTCCCTGTTTGCATCTTATGCTGATGGTGAGCCCTTGTCTGAATTATCATTAAGCAATGTTGAGTCGTTAAAGCTTCTATCCCCTGTGTTCTGATATTGTAAGCAATGTTGATCAAACGAGTTCAAAGTTTAAATATTCTTGAATTCAGAAACACATAACCAGAGATACTAGCTGCAAAAGCATACCTATCAGCACCTAAATACATACATGAACCCTGCCTAGTATATGTCTGATTAGCAGTCTACAGAATATCAAATTTTTTGGGTTTGATGTATCTACTGGATCAAGGCAATGCAGTATAGTAATACATCTGACAGTTCCCTCACCATTGCCTAAGCCATCCGTCCCGCAAACTAGCTTTCCATAAATCAGCACCTGCAACCATAATCCCACACTGAAGAATTGTTCCACCACCTGCCTCTAGTTTGTTCATGTTGGCATGTTCCAATACCCACTGAAGAATTCATTCTTGCTTGGACAGAAACTAAATACATAACTTTTTGTTCAATGCTTGCAAGCGATTAACTGAATTTTGGTATCATCGGCCTTTCCTGTACTCCATTCTGACGGCATTGAAAATAACAAAGTTGTACTAAGCTTGAGACACTTATTTTGGGACGGAGGGAGTACTTTCTAAACTACAAACACCATAAGGGCAAGAAAGGATTTTATCACTGTGATAAGTTGTTGAATGACTTCTTAAGAAGAGCAGTACTACTAAGGAAACCTTGAAAACTTCTCCCCAGCAATCTCACCAAGTGCATTTCCTGCTCATCGGCCAAACAACAAACATGGCAGCATGAAACTATTTTTTTCTCCTAATAAAAAGGGAGGGGTACTTCAATTGTCAGTTCCTTCATATGAAAAACACGACAAATACCTTCAGTTTATTTCAGCAGAGCAACACGAGAGGTAGTTCAACAACACGACAAAATACCTTCAGTTTTTTCAGTTCCTTCATATGAAAAACACAACAAAATACCTTCGGTTTATTCAGTTCCTTCATATGAAAAACACGACAAAATACCTTCAGTTTATACTTTATACCCTGGTGGCGTTGCACCACAAGTTAAGGGCCGGCCTGGTTTATCTTGGGACAGAGGGAGTACATAAGCATAGGGTAAGCTAGCGGAGGTTCGTTCCCCTACAATTTTCAGTTTTTTTCGAATCATGATAGTTATCAGTTTACAGTTTGCACATTCGCATGTGGAAAAAGGCAATGCATACACAAGAAGAAAATAAGAGAAAGAACAACTCATTACAGATCCAAGCCAGAACCGCTCTGGGACAGGATGATTATAATAATAATAATAATTATTATTATTATTATTATTATTGAGGAAAAACCGGGACAGGATTCTCAATACACAAGTTGGGTGCCTGGTTAAAACCATTGCTTAATTTTGTAGAACTCAATTACCCATCAGTACCGAGTACCGACAATACCAAACCCAACATGCGGCGGCAGTCACTACGAGAAGCTAGCAATAATGCATTTATAAATCTACTTATACGTTCAAATGATTAGTTCAAACTGAACCAAATCATTGCGGAGCTGATTCTCTACAGAGCAGGGTGGATCGGGCACTGCCCTGCATCCCTAGGCACCGGGCAACCTCCATGGATGGAGCCAAGAACCAATAAATGGGATGAAATATAATTTTAAAAAACTTGAAGGGTATGTAATGAATTTTCTCAATCTTGGAGGTGGGGAGGGGGGCATTGCCCCCCCCCCCCCCCAAGCTTCTTCATTGGGAATCTTGTTAGGTTATGGTATGCTAGATCTAGGGTGAAACATTCTAATATCACCGGCGGCATTGCCATCGAAAAAAACATATAATACAACGGTGTACCTGACTATTTTGCAATTCAATACATATAAAAATGAAACGAAAGGGGTTTATCTCTCCCTTCCCTTTAAAAGCAATTTGAAGTAAAGTGCCCAGCTCGAAGGAAGGGAGTACATCTCAATTCAGGCGTAGGACCGTCGAGCATCACTTGAGGCGGCACGCCGATGAAGCATTGAACCCTTCACAATACCGGTGTGGAAGTTGAGTTGGTCGCCAGCAACTTCTACAACGCTTATTGGCAACGGCAGAAAAATAAGCCTCACCTCAACTCCCTCGAAAGCATGCATGAATTTAACCTTTTTATATGGAAATTTGAAGGGTATATATAGAATTTTCTCAATATTGGTAGGGGGGGGGCATTGACCCCCTAGCCGTCGCTGGGAAGCTTGTTAGGTTATATAATATGCTAGATCCAGGGTTGAAATACTACTAATACCATCAGCTCCATTACCATTGAGAAAAGTATTGCCGGCAACGGGACGCTCCACAATCTCGATGGGGTGCAGCTTCTCATATTTCCGTTGCAACAACCTTCGCAAAATCAGTCACTCATGGGGATGCAGCGACCTTCGATACCAATGCATGGTGTAGTATGACAGTCTTTGATATAACACCAATGAGACACAATGCCATGAACCGTATATCCCTCATAGTTGTACAAGAGAACATAACGGGTTCAATGCAAACATATATTACATAACATGATTCAAACAAGATTCAGATGCTCCAAACGTTCAAACTTCTGGTGCCGAAAGTCCGGCGACTTCCCTTGCTCATAGGAGCGGCAAGTTGGCCAGCTTACTTGTTTGTCCTGGCACCGGCGCCACCTGTCCCTCCGGTACCGCATTCGCCCCTCAGTGCTCGAAGTAACGTAGGCCTCTGGCCTCCAAGCATCTACTGCCCGTCCGGTGGATCTCCGCCGAGCTTGCCTTCACCCTGCATCGGCCACCTGCTAAGCAAGCTCCAACGTTGGTGAGTTCGTCGGAAGATGTTCGGGCTATTACCTACAAGCCCTTTTTTTTGTTTTATATTCAAATTTACATTGAGATTTGACTTTCTGCACATCAAATTTAGATGTCAAATTGATTGATCCATTTTCTATATCCAGTTGTTGAGTATTTGTGAATAATTAGACAACGAGTTTTTTTAATCTACTGGACAGTGAGCTCTTATGACATAATACATGTATCTATTGTATGTGAGCATTTGTGCTACAGACTTGTTTCAAGAATTCGTCCGATTGACCAGTTAACTTGTCGATTAATCCCTACTCGTAGGGTCACCGAGTAGCCGATAAACTGATAAATCGTCCGATTAATTGATTAAAACCGAGCAGCTACCAGTTAACGATTTCCTCAACAATGAAGATATTGGAATGTGAGAAAAAGAAATGTTGTTCTATTGGTGATTTTGTGGTATAAACATGTTATGGTAATGGTGTCTAACACTTTGTGATATTCATATGCAAGACAATGATGTCCCTAATCCTAATTGAGATGTCGTAGCAATCACTTTTATGTTCATAAGTGTGACAAAACACTATAAAATAATAACTCCATATCATTTAAGCAGAAAAAAAATTATGGGAACCCTAGGTCTGCTTTGAACAAGCTCGCTCAAAACCATCATAGCCTCCCATTATCACAGCTTGATATCTGAATAACCACGGACCCGTGTTCATCGCCTTATTCCAGCCAGCGAGGCAACCAAACTGAACCGCAAAAAGGTTTTCATCAATCTTCCTCCAGACCACCTCCCTTGTTTGTTGGATTCCGGGCGGATCTCATGTCCGAGTAGAGCGTTGTCGGCCTAAAGCCCCTAGTTGTATGAACCCTAGCGATTGCGAGGCACATTATAACCGCCGGCTGCTCGATGATCTCCTGTGTTGTGTGTGCATACTGTGGCTAGCTGTAAGATAAGTACTCGTTCCGTTCCAAAATAGGTGATCTGTTGTTGCAGACACTGAGTTTCAGTTTCAGGTATGCTCTGCTTCTCTGTCCTGAGATTTTTTGTAGGAGTGCTAACTGAATTTCGGTGTGCTCTGCTTTCCTGTACTACACATTCGGGCATCCTGAAATTCAGAATTTGTGATGCATATAACCCTAGCCGCCCAGAAATTCCCATGGAATTCAGAAGAACATGAAACATGGTTACAACTGAGATCCTTCACCATAACCATTATCCAAGCCATCCAAGAAAAGAGATTCCATACTACTTACTACATCTACCCTGGCTAACATGGAAGGAAATTCAGAAATGACAGTGCTTCCCATTGGAACACATAGCCATCAGCACCTAGATTAGATACACCTGCGTTCCGTCGAGGCTGGCCATCAGACGCCGGTGGAGCCGAAGCCGCCCTCGCCCCTGACGGTGGCGTCGAGGTCGTCCACCTCGGCGACGTCCGGCGTGGCGATCCTCTCGACGACCAGCTGCGCGACGCGGTCCCCGGGCCTCACGGCGAAGTCGGCGTCCGAGTGGTTGAAGAGGATGACTCCCACGGGGCCCCGGTAGTCGGCGTCCACCACGCCCGCGCCCACGTCGATCGAGTGCTTCCACGCCAGCCCCGACCGCGGCGCTGCAGCAGCAAGCATTTCATCGAACACGTTAAGGGCAGAGCAGATGCGAGGCGGCGGGATCGTGAAAGAAGAGGGTGAGGGGCGCGTGCGTACCGATGCGCGCGTAGGTGCCCTGCGGGACGGCGACGCTGAGGTCGGTGGCGACGAGCGCCTTGCCGCGCGCCGGCACGACGGCGTCCACCGCGCTGGAGAGGTCGTAGCCGGCCGCCAGCGCGGAGCCGCGCGACGGCAGCACGGCGTTGGCCGACAGGCGCTTCACCTTGAGCAGCATCGGCGCCGCCGCCTTGGGCTGTTCCTGGACGGGGTCGGCGGTGGCGGTGCCGTTGGTGGCGGCCATCGTCGTCGCTGCGGCGGTGAGGGTTCTTGATGGGAGGAAGAGGAGGCGGCGGGAGATGGGGTGGGGGTGGGGTGCGAGGTGGAGGGGAGTGCGCCTGGTAAATAGGGGGAGCGGGGAGGGGAGGAGGCGGGAACGGGTGGCGCCAACGCCGAGCATTCCCGCCATTGGGGTTTTCGGCCTCCGCTCCTCTGCTTCGGGGTCGCAGCTGCAGCTTGACTCGACCGACTCAAGTCAAAGGGGAGGTTTTGTAGCTGGCCTTTGGAGTTTTCTTTCTTCCCCTTAAAAAAAGGCGATCTCGCCGCTGTCCTCCGGCAGCAGGTCGACTGACCCACGCATGTGAATCGTGTAGCTTTAAGTTTATGCCTTATTAGCATAGATTTTTGGGCAACGCTACGCGTCCGTCGGTAGATGTCTAGTAAACATCCACCATCTCGACAGTCGTCAGATCTCCGCGAGTGAGCCGTCCGATCTAACTCCTCGCACGCGCGCGGCCTTCCCGACACATTAATTCTCAAACAACAAACCCGATTGCGAAGCAATGGTCGCGTTGCGAAACAATTCTCAAACAACGATCGCGTTGTAGAAACAATTCTGAAACAACGTCAGATTGCAAAAACAGCTACCATGTTGCAAAAATTGAGATTGCGAAACAATTCACGAAACAACGGTAGGGTTGCGTAAACAATTCCTCAAGAATAAGACCCTGTTGCAAAATTTGCAACAACATCGCCAATGACGGTGGAGGAGAGGGCGGAGAGGAGGCGGAGGAGAAGTCTGCGGGTGGAGCGACAGGGGGGGGGCGGCGAAGAAGAGGGTGTCAAGGTGGACAGAAGAGGTGGGCGGCGGCGAGGCGAGGACGGGAGGAGCAGCGGAGGAGGAGCCGCGGGACGGCGGGGGGGCGGAGGCGGCGGAGCAAGGCGAGCACGTGGGAGAAATCACGGAGGAGATCCGTACTGCTTGGATTGTCGGCGTCGCCGCCGCCCGAAGACGGTCGTCGTCACGCAGCGAGAGGTTAGCCTCGCCACGCCGCCGCCTCCCCGGATCCGCACCTCGTCGCCTCTCCCAATCCAATGAGCACATGTCGCGGCTTCACCGCAGGGCGTTTTCTGAAACAACGGCTGCTTTCAGAAAACAACGCGTCTGCATCGGGGGAGCGGGGACGCTCTCGTCCGTCCGATGAAAGAGACGATCCGATGGACGCAGAGCCGGCGGACGCGGCGCGCATGATCGGTCGGTTGCACGATAGCTTTTCCCTAGATTTTTTGGGTCGTTTATCGTCTTGACTTCAGCCATGGTGATGGTGGTGCTAAATAAAGAAGATTCAGTTCCTACGCAACCGGTCTTACAGATGGGGATGAATTTGAAAATCAGTCTGTTCAAATAAGGATGGCGTGGCATCGACTGTACCTCATGGTGGGCTTGTATCCTCAGGCTTCACCGTCGCGACGACTCCAACGTCGGCGTGGAGTTTGGAAGGTAGTCCAGGGGCGAATGCAGATTGTGGTCTGCATCGACGGCATTTGGAAAATGACGGATCGAGTGTTGGGTTTGTGGTTAGTTGCTGGCAGGTACGGGTTCCTCCTTCGACGTTGTAGTTGTGCGGGAGTGTCAGATCTAGAGTTTGATGGCATGTCCGGGGTGCTGTCTCTGTCTAGTTCGTTAAATGACAATGGCTTTGCCTTGGTGAGCCCCACTGAAGGTCTGCAAACCTGCATATCACCTTTGTCTGTATTATGATCTTTATGCTTTAATGAGACACGTATTACCATGCAGAAAAAATTTGGCATTTGAATATATCATATAAGCATAAATTTTGTCCCGCATATATCTCGAGTGATTTTCTACTCAAAAAAATGTCATGTTCGCTTTTGTTTAATGAAATATGTCATGAATGTGGCCCGGCTTAAATGAATATCACCGCTTTTGCATGAAAATCATTTTAGGGTCCACATTGAAAGTGCCCTAAGCAAAGAGAATTTTAATTGATGAACAATGGGTGTTTCTTCTTTCTTATGCCATATCAATGATACTCGGCCCTTGGTGTCACCGCAGCTACAAGGGTTCTTGGTGGGAATAGTAGGGGGGGTGAGCTGCATTGGCGCATACTGAAGGAAATATGCCATAGAGGCAATAATAAAGTTATTATTTATTTCCTCATATCATGATAAATGTTTATTATTCATGCTAGAATTGTATTAACCGGAAACATGATACATGTGTGAATACATAGACAAACATATAGTCACTAGTATGCCTCTACTTGACTAGCTCATTAATCAAAGATGGTTATGTTTCCTAACCATATACATGTGTTGTCATTTGATTAATGGGATCACATCATTAGGAGAATGATGTGATTGACATGACCCATTCCGTTAGCCTAGCACTTGATCGTTTAGTATTCTGCTATTGCTTTCTTCATGACTTATACATGTTCCTGTAACTATGAGAATTATGCAACTCCGTTACCGGAGGAACACTTTGGTACTACCAAACGTCACAACGTAATCGGGTGATTATAAAGGAGTACTACAGGTGTCTCCGAAGGTACATGTTGAGTTGGCGGCGTATTTCGAGATTAGGTTTTGTCACTCCGATTGTCGGAGAGGTATCTCTGGCCCCTCTCGGTAATGCACATCACTATAAGCCTTGCAAGCAATGTGACCAATGAGTTGGTTACGGATGATGCATTACGTAATGAGTAAAGAGACTTGCCGTAACGAGATTGAACTAGGTATTGGATACCGACGATCGAATCTCGGGCAAGTAACATACCGATGACAAAGGGAACAACGATGTTGTTATGCGGTTTGACCGATAAAGATCTTCGTAGAATATGTAGGAACCAATATGGGCATCCAGGTTCCGCTATTGGTTATCGACCGAGAATAGTTCTAGGTCATGTCTACATAGTTCTCGAACCCGTAGGGTCCGCATGCTTAATGTTACGATGATGCTTTTATTATGAGTTTATAAGTTTTGATGTACCAAGTTTGTTCGAGTCCCGATGTGATCACAGACATGACGAGGAGTCTCGAAATGTTCGAGACATAAAGATTGATATATTGGACGACTATATTCGGACCGGAACTGTTCCGGTGATTTGGAGAAAATCGGAGTGCCGAGGGGTTACCGAACCCCGGGAGAGTTAATGGGCCACATGGGCCTTGGTGGGAAGAGAGAGGGGTGGCGAGGGTGGGCTGCACGCCCCCTCTCCCTCTGGTCCGAATTGGACTAGGAGGCGGCGCCCTCTTTCCTTCCCCTCTCCCCTTCCTTCCTCCTAGTAGGAGTAGGAAAGGAGGAGTCCTATTCTACTAGGAGGAGGACTCCTCCTCCTCCTGGCGCGCCACCCTTGGGCCGGCCGCCTCCCCCTTGCTCCTTTATATACGGGGGCAGGGCACCCCATAGACACACAAGTTGATCTACGGATCGTTCCTTAGCCGTGTGCGGTGCCCCCTCCACCATATTCCACCTTGGTCATATCGTCGCGGAGTTTAGGCGAAGCCTGCTTGATAGAACATCATCATCGCCACCACGCCGTCGTCTTGACGGAACTCATCTCCGAGCTTTGCTTTGGATCGGAGCCCGGAGATCGCCATCGAGTGAACGTGTCTTGAACTCGGAGGTGCCAGACGCTCGGTGCTTGGATTGGTCGGATCGTGAAGACGTCGACTACATCAACCGCGTTGTGCTAACGCTTCGCTTCACGGTCTCACGAGGGTACGTGGACAACACTCTCCTCTCGCTGCTATGCCATCACCATGATCTTGCGTGTGCGTGGAATTTTTTGAAATTACTACGCTCCCCAACAAAGGCATCCGAGCCTAGGTTTTATGCGTTGATGTTATATGCACGAGTAGAACACAAGTGAGTTGTGGGCGATACAAGTCATACTGCTTACCAGCATGTCATACTTTGGTTCGGCGGTATTGTAAGATGAAGCGTCCCGAACCGACATTACGCGTACGCTTACGCGAGACTGGTTTCATCGTTACGAGCACTCGTGCTTAAAGGTGGCTGGCGGGTGTCTTTCTCTCTCACTGTAGCTGAATCGAGTGTGGCTACGCCCGGTCCTTGCGAAGGTTAAAACAGCACTAACTTGATGAACTATCATTGTGGTTTTGATGCGTAGGTAAGAACGGTTCTTGCTAAGCCCGTAGCAGCCACGTAAAATTTGCAACAACAAAGTAGAGGACGTCTAACTTGTTTTTGCAAGGCATGTTGTGATGTGATATGGTCAAGACGTGATGCTATATTTTATTGTATGAGATGATCATGTTTTGTAACCGAAGTTATCGCCAACAGGCAAGAGCCATATGGTTGTCGCTTTATTGTATGAAATGCAAATTTCCTGTAATTGCTTTACTTTATCACTAAGCGGTAGCGATAGTCGTAGAAGCAATAGATGGCGTAACGACAACGATGCTACAATGGATATCAAGGTGTCGCGCCGGTGACGATGGTGATCACGACGGTGCTTCGAAGATGGAGATCACAAGCACAAGATGATGATGGCCATATCATATCACTTATATTGATTGCATGTGATGTTTATCCTTTATGCATCTTATCTTGCTTTGATTGACTGTAGCATGTTAAGATGATCTCTCACTAATAATCAAGAAGTGTTCTCCCTGAGTATGCACCGTTGCGAAAGTTCTTCGTGCTGAGACACCACGTGATGATCGGGTGTGATAGGCTCTACGTTCAAATACAACGGGTGCAAAACAGTTGCACACGCGGAATACTCAGGTCATACTTGATGAGCCTAGCATATACAAATATGGCCTTGGAACACGGAGACCGAAAGGTCGAGCGTGAATCATATAGTAGATATGATCAACATAGTGATGTTCACCATTGAAACTACTCCATCTCACGTGATGATCAGACATGGTTTAGTTGATTTGGATCACGTGATCACTTAGATGACTAGAGAGATGTCTATCTAAGTGGGAGTTCTTAAGTAATATGATTAATTGAACTTAAATTTATCATGAACTTAGTACCTGATAGTATTTTGCTTGTCTATGTTTGTTTGTAGATAGATGGCTCGTCTTGTTGTTCCGTTGAATTTTAATGTGTTCCTTGAGAAAGCAAAGTTGAAAGATGATGGTAGCAATTACACGGATCGGGTCCGTAACTCGAGGATTATCCTCATTGCTGCACGAAAAGTTACGCCCCGAAGCACCGCTGGGTGCGAACTGCTGCCCGATGTGGCCGACGACGTTAAGAACGTCTGGCGAGCAAAGTCGATGACTACTCGATAGTTCGATGTGCCATGCTTTACGGCTTAGAACCGGTCTTCAACGACGTTTTGAACGTCATGGAGCATATGAGATGTTCCAAGAGTTGAAGTTAATATTTCAAGCAAATGCCCGGATTGAGAGATATGAAGTCTCCAATAAGTTCTATAGCTGCAAGATGGAGGAGAATAGTTACATCGGTGAACACATACTCAAAATGTCCGGGTATAATAATCACTTGATTCAACTGGGAGTTAATCTTCCCGATGATAGTATCATTGATGTAATTCTTCAATCACGCCACCAAGCTACAAGAGCTTCGTGATGAACTATAATATGCAAGGGATGAACAAGACTATTCCTGAGCTCTTCGTAATGCTAAAAGCTACGGAGGTAGAAATCAAGAAGGAGCATCAAGTGTTGATGGTTAACAAGACCACCGTTTCAAGAAAAGGGCAAAGGGAAGAAGAAGGGAACTTCAAAAGAACGGCAAGCAAGTTGCTGCTCAAGAGAAGAAACCCAAGTCTGGACCTAAGCACAGGCTGAGTGCTTCTCTTGCAAGCGATCGACACTTGAAGCGGAACTGCCCCAAGTATTTGGCGGATAAGAAGGATGGCAAAGTGAACAAAGGTATATGTGATATACATGTTATTGATGTGTACCTTACTAATGCTCGCAGAGCACTGGTATTTGATCTTGGTTACATTGCTAATATTTGCAACTCAAAGCAGGGGACTACGGATTAGCGAAGATTGGCTAAGGACGAGGTGACGATGCGCGTGGGAAATGGTTCCAAAGTCGATGTGATCGCGGTCGACACGCTACCTCTACATCTACCATCGGGATTAGTTTTAGACCTAAATAATTGTTATTTGGTGCCGCGTTGAGCATGAACATTATATCTGGATCTTGTTTGATGCGAGACGGTTATTCATTTAAATCGAGAATAATGGTTGTTCTATTTATATGAGTAATATCTTTTATGGTCATGCACCCTTGAAGAGTGGTCTATTTTATTGAATCTCGATAGTAGTGATACACACATTCATAGTGTTGAAACCAAAAGATGCAGAGTTGATAACGATAGTGCAACTTATTTGTGGCAATTGCCGTTTAGGTCATATCGATTATAAAGCGCATGAAGAAACTCCATCCTGATGGGCTTTTGAAATCACTTGATTATGAATCACTTGGTACTTGCGAACCGTGCCTCATGGGCAAGATGACTAAAACGCCGTTCTCCGGAACTATGGAGCGAGCAACTGATTTATTGGAAATCATACATACTGATGTCTGTGGTGAAGGAAATATGCCCTAGAGGCAATAATAAAGTTATTATATATTTCCTCATATCATGATAAATGTTTATTATTCATGCTAGAATTGTATTAACCGGAAACATAATACATGTGTGAATATATAGACAAACAGAGTGTCACTAGTATGCCTCTACTTGACTAGCTTGTTAATCAAAGATGGTTATGTTTCCTAACCATGAACAAAGAGTTGTTATTTGATTAACAAGGTCACATCATTAGTTGAATGATCTGATTGACATGACCCATTCCATTAGCTTAGCACACGATCGTTTTAGTATGTTGCTACTGCTTTTATCCATGACATATACATGTTCCTATAACTATGAGATTATGCAACTCCGTTTACGGAGGAACACTTTGGTGCTACCAAACGTCCACAACGAATCGGGTGATTATAAAGGAGTACTACAGGTGTCTCCAAAGGCGATGTTGGGTTGGCGTATTTCGAGATTAGGTTTTGTCACTCCGATTGTCGGAGAGGTATCTCTGGCCCTCTCGGTAATGCACATCACTTAAGCCTTGCAAGCATTGCAACTAATGAGTTAGTTGCGAGATGATGTATTACGGAACGAGTAAAGAGACTTGCCGGTAACGAGATTGAACTAGGTATTGGATACCGTCGATCGAATCTCGGGCAAGTAACATACCGATGACAAAGGGAACAACGTATGTTGTTATGCGGTCTGACCGATAAAGATCTTCATAGAATATGTAGGAGCCAATATGGGCATCCAGGTCCCGCTATTGGTTATTGACCGGAGACGTGTCTCGGCCATGTCTACATTGTTCTCGAACCGTAGGGTCCGCACGCTTAAGGTTTCGATGATGCTTATATTATGAGTTTATGAGTTTTGATGTACCGAAGGAGTTCGAGTCCGGATGAGATCGGGGACATGACGAGGAGTCTCGAAATGGTCGAGACGTAAAGATCGATATATTGACGACTATATTCGGAGTTCGGAAAGGTTCCGAGTCATTCGGTATTTTTCGAGTACCGGAGAGTTACGGAATTCGCCGGGAGTATATGGGCCTTATTGGGCCATACGGGAATAAGGGAAGAGGCCAAAAGGAAGAAGGGCGCAGCCCCTCTAGTCCGAATTGGACAGGGGTGCAGCCCCTTTTCCTTCCTCCTCTCCCCTCTTTCCCTTCTCCTACTCCAACAAGGAAGGAGGGAGTCCTACTCCCGTGGGAGTAGGACACCCCTTGGCGCGCCTCTCCTAGGCCGGCCGCACCTCCCCTTGCTCCTTTATATACGGGGGCAGGGGGGCACCTCTAGACACACAAGAGACACAAGTTTGATCTACGGATCGTTCCTTAGCCGTGTGCGGTGCCCCCCTCCACCATATTCCACCTCGGTCATATCGTCGCGAAGCTTAGGCGAAGCTCTGCGCCGGTAGAACATCAAGATCGTCCTGCCACGCCGTCGTCTTGACGGAACTCTCCTCGACACTCGGCTGGATCGAGTCGAGGGACGTCATCGAGCTGTCGTGTGTCAAGAACTCGGGGCGTTAGAGTAACGGCGCGGATCGGTCGGATCGTGAGGAGAACGTCGACTACTTCCTCTACGTTGTGATCGCTTCCGCTTGGTCTCGAGGGTACGTGAGACAACACTCTCCCCTCTCGTTGCTATACATCACCATGATCTTGCGTGTGCGTAGGAAATTTTTGAAATTACTCGTTCCCCAACAAAGGCATCCGAGCCTAGGTTTTATGGTTTGATGTTTTGCACGAGTAGAACACAAGTGAGTTGTGGGCGATACAAGTCATACTACCTACCAAATGTCATACTTTGGTTCAGCGGTATTGTGAGATGAAGCGGCCCGGACCGACATTACGCGTGCGCTTACGCGAGACTGGTTTCACCGCTCGAGCACTCGTTGCTTAAAGGTGACCGGTGGGTGCTGTCTCTCTCACTTTAGTTGAACCGAGTGTAGCTCGCCCGGTCCTTGAGAAGGTTAAAAGCGGAGTCTATTTGACGAATATCGTTGTGCTTTTGATGCGTGGGTGAGACTGGATCTTGCTTAAGCCCGTAGCAGCCACGTAAAATTTGCAAACAACAAAGTAGAGGACGTCTAACTTGTTTTTGCAGGGCATGTTGTGATGTGATATGGTCAAGACGTGATGCTATATTTTATTGTATGAGATGATCATGTTTTGTAACCGGTTATCGGCAATGGCTGGAGCCATATGGTTGTCGCTTTATTGTATGCAATGCAACGCATACTGTAATGCTTTACTTTATCACTAAGCGGTAGCGATAGTCGTAGAAGCATAAGATTGGCGAGGCGACAACGATGCTACGATGGAGATCAAGGTGTCGCGCCGGTGGCGATGGTGATCATGATGGTGCTGCGAGAGATGAAGATCACGAAGCACAAGATGATGATGACCATATCATATCACTTATATTGATTTGCATGTGATGTTTATCCTTTATACATCTTATCTTGCTTTGATTGACGGTAGCATTATAAGATGATCTCTCACTAAATTATCAAGAAGTGTTCTCCCGAGTATGCACCGTTGCCAAAGTTAAATCGTGCCTGGACACCACGTGATGATCGGGTGTGATAAGCTCTCGTCCATATACAACGGGTGCAAGCCAGTTTTGCACACGCAGAATACTGGGTTATACTTGACGAGCCTAGCATATGCAGATATGGCCTCGGAACACGGAGACCGAAAGGTCGGCGTGAATCATATAGTAGATATGATCAACATAAGATGTTCACCATTGAAAACTACTCCATTTCACGTGATGATCGGTTATGGTTTAGTTGATTTGGATCACGTGATCACTTAGATGACTAGAGAGATGTCTTTCTAAGTGGGAGTTCTTAAGTAATATGATTAATTGAACTTAAATTTATCATGAACTTAGTCCTGGTAGTATTTTGCAAATTATGTTGTAAGATCAATAGCTTGCGTTGTTGCTTTCATATGTTTATTTTGATATGTTCCTAGAAAATTGTGTTGAAAAATGTTAGTAGCAATGATGCGGATTTGATCCGTGATCGAGGTTTATCCTCATTGCTGCACGAAGAATTATGTCCTTAATGCACCGCTAGGTGATGGACCTATTGCAGGAGCGGATCTGAGGCGTTATGAGCGTTTGGCTAGCTCAATATGATGACTACTTGATAGTTTTGTGCACCATGCTTTATGGCTTAGAATCGGGACTTCAAAGATGTTTTGAACATCATGGACCATATGAGATGTTCGAGAATTGAAGTTAATATTTCAAGCAAATACCGAGTTGAGAGATATGAAGTCTCCAACAAGTTCTATAGCTAAAAGATGGAGGAGAATCGCTCAACTAGTGAGCATGTGCTCAGATTGTGCAGGTACTTCAATCGCTTGAATCAAGTGGGAGTTAATCTTCCGATAAGATAGTGATTGACGAATTCTCTAGTCACCATCACCAAGTTAGTAGAACTTCGTGATGAACTATAGTATGCAAGGGATGACGAAAATGATTCCCGAGCTCTTCGTGATGTTGAAATCGACGAAGGTAGAAATCAAGAAAGAGCATCAAGTGTTGATGGTTGACAAGATCACTAGTTTCAAGAAAAGGGCAAAGGGAAGAAAGGGAACTTCAAGTAGATTGACAAGCAAGTTGTCACTCCCACGAAGAAGCCCAAAGCTGAACCAAAGCACTGAAACCGAGTGCTTACTCGCAAAGAAATGGTCCTTTGAAGCGGAACTGCCCTAAATATTTGGTGGATAAGAAGGATGGCAAAGTGAAAAAGGGTATATTTGATATACATGTGTTTTATATGTGCTTTACTAGTGTTTATAGCAACCCCTCGGTATTTGGTACTGGTTCGGTTGCTAAGAGTAGTAACTCAAGCGGGAGTTGCGAATAAACGAAACTAGTTAAGGGTGAAGTGATGATGTGTGTTGAAAGTAGTTTCAAGATTGATATGATCATCATCGCACACTCCCTATACTTTCGGGATTAGTGTTGAACCTAAATAAATGTTATTTGGTGTTTGCGTTGAGCATGAATATGATTTGATCGTGTTTATTGCAATACGGTTATTCATTTAAGTAAGAGAATAAACTGTTGTTACTTTACATGAATAAAACCTTATATGGTTACACACCCAATGAAAATGGTTCATTGGATCTCGATCGTAGTGATACACATATTCATAATATTGAAACCAAAAGATGCAAAGTTAATAATGATAGTGCAACTTATTTGTGGCACTACCGTTCATGTCATATTGGTGTAAAGCGCATGAAGAAACTCCATCTTGATGGGATTTTGGAATCACTTGATTATGAATCACTTGATGCTTGCGAACCATGCCTCATGGGCAAGATGACTAAGACTCCGTTCTCGGAACAATGGAGCGAGCAACCGACTTATTGGAAATAATACATACCGATGTATGCGATCCAATGAGTGTTAAGGCTCATGGTGGGTATCGTTATTTTCGACCTTCACAGATGATTTGAGCAGATATGGGTATATCTACTTGATGAAACATAAGTCTGAAATAGTTGAAAGGTTCAAAGAATTTTAGAGTGAAGTGGAAAAATCATCGTGACAAGAAAATAAGATTTCTACGATCTGATCGCGGAGACAAATATTTGAGTTCTGAGTTTGGTCTTCAATTAAAACAATGTGGAATAGTTTCACAAATTCATGCCACCGAACACCACATCATAATGGTGTGTCCGAGCGTCATAACCGTACTTTATTGGATATAGTACAATCTATGATGTTTCTTACCGATTTACCAATATCGTTTTGGGATCATGCATTAGAGACAGCTGCATTCACGTTAAATAGGGCACCATCTAAATCCGTTGAGGCGACACTATATGAACTGTGGTTTAGCAAGAAACCAAAGTTGTCGTTTCTTAAAGTTTGGGGCTGCGATGCTTATGTGAAAAAGTTTCATCTGATAAGCTCAAACCCAAATCGGAGAAGTGCGTCTTCATAGAATACCCAAAGGAAATTGTTGGGTACACCTTCTATCACAGATCCGAAGGCAAAACATTCGTTGCTAATAAATGGATCCTTTCTAGAGAAGGAGTTTCTCTCGAAAGAAGTGAGTGGGAGGAAAGTAGAACTTGATGAGGTAATTGTACCTTCTCCCTTATTGGAAAGTAGTTCATCACGAAATCTGTTCTGTGACTACTACACCAATTAGTAAGGAAGCTAATGATGATGATCATGTAACTTCGATCAAGTTACTACCGAATCTCGTAGGTAAACCAGAGTGAGATCCGCACCAGTGGTACGGTAATCCTGTTACGAAGTCATGTAACTAGACCATGATGAACCTACGAACTATGAGGAAGCGATGATGAGCCCAGATTCATGAAAATGGCTTGAGGCCATGAAATCTGAGATGAGATCCATGTATGAGAACAAAGTGTGGACTTTGGTGGCGTTGCCGATGATCGACAAGCCATAGAAAATAAATGGATCTTCAAGAGGAAGACGGACGTGATAGTAGTGTTACTATCTACAAAGCTCGACTTGTCATAAAAGGTTTTGACAAGTTCAAGGTGTTGACTACAATGAGATTTTCTCAAGCGTAGCGATGCTTAAGTCTGTCCGAATCATGTTAGCAATTGCCACAATTTATGAAATTTGGCAAATGGATGTAAAACTGCATTCTGAATGGGTTTTAGGAGGAAGAGTTGTATATGATGCAACGAGAAGGTTTTATCGATCCAAGGGAGCTAACAAAGTGTGCAAGCTCCAATGATCCATCTATGGACTGGTGCAAGCATCTCGGAGTTGGAATATACGCTTTGATGAGTTGATCAAAGCATATAGTTTTATCTGAGACTTACGGTGAAGCCTCAGTATTTACTAAAAGGTGAGTGGGAGCACTACTGACATTTACGATAAGTATATGTGAATGACATATTGTAGATCGGAAATAATGTAGAATTATTCTGCAAAGCATAAAGAAGTGTTTGAAAGGAGTTTTTCAAAGAAAGACCTCGGTAAAGCTACTTACATATTGAGCATCAAGATCTATAGAGATAGATCAAGATGCTTGATAAGTTTTTCAATGAGTACATACCTTGACAAGATTTTGAAGTAGTTCAAAATGAAACAGTCAAAGAAAGAGTTCTTGCTCAGTATTACAAGGTGTGAAATTGAGTAAGACTCAAAACCCGACCACAATGAGAAGATAGAAAGAGAATGAAAGTCATTCACTATGCCTTGGCCATAGTTTCTATAAAGTATGCCATCTTGTGTACCAGATCTATTGTATACCCCTTTGAGTTTCATGAGGAGTACAATAGTGATCTAGGAGTAGATCATCGACAGCGGTCAAAATTATCCTTAGTGGAATAAGGATATGTTTCTCGATTATGGAAGTGACAAAAGGTTAGTAAGTAAAGGGTTACGTCGATGCAAGTTTTGACACCGATCCGGATGACTCTAAGTCTCGATCTAGATACATATTGAAAGTGGGAGCAATTAGCTAGAGTAGCTTAAATGCGAGCATTGTAGACATAGAAAAATTGCAAAATACATAACGGATCTGAATGTGAAAGACCCGTTGACTAAGACTCTCTCACAAGCAAAACATGATCACACCTTAGTACTCTTTGGGTGTTAATCACATAGCGATGTGAACTAGATTATTGAATCTAGTAAACCCTTTGGGTGTTGGTCACATGGCGATGTGAACTATGGGTGTTAATCACATGATGATGTGAACTATCGATGTTAATCACATGGTGATGTGATCTAGATTATTGACTCTAGTGCAAGTGGGAGATGAAGGAAATATGCCCTAGAGGCAATAATAAAGTTATTATATATTTCCTCATATCATGATAAATGTTTATTATTCATGCTAGAATTGTATTAACCGGAAACATAATACATGTGTGAATATATAGACAAGCAGTGTCACTAGTATGCCTCTACTTGACTAGCTTGTTAACCAAAGATGGTTATGTTTCCTAACCATGAACAAAGAGTTGTTATTTGATTAACAAGGTCACATCATTAGTTGAATGATCTGATTGACATGACCCATTCCATTAGCTTAGCACACGATCGTTTTAGTATGTTGCTACTGCTTTTATCCATGACATATACATGTTCCTATAACTATGAGATTATGCAACTCCGTTTACGGAGGAACACTTTGGTGCTACCAAACGTCACAACGTAATCGGGTGATTATAAAGGAGTACTACAGGTGTCTCCAAAGGCGATGTTGGGTTGGCGTATTTGAGATTAGGTTTTGTCACTCCGATTGTCGGAGAGGTATCTCTGGGCCCTCTCGGTAATGCACATCACTTAAGCCTTGCAAGCATTGCAACTAATGAGTTAGTTGCGAGATGATGTATTACTGAACGAGTAAAGAGACTTGCGATAGCGAGATTGAACTAGGTATTGGATACCGTCGATTGAATCTCGGGCAAGTAACATACCGATGACAAAGGGAACAACGTATGTTGTTATGCGGTCGACCGATAAAGATCTTCGTAGAATATGTAGGAGCCAATATGGGCATCCAGGTCCCGCTATTGGTTATTGACCGGAGACGTGTCTCGGCCATGTCTACATTGTTCTCGAACCGTAGGGTCCGCACGCTTAAGGTTTCGATGCGGTTATATTATGAGTTTATGAGTTTTGATGTACGAAGGAGTTCGAGTCCGGATGAGATCGGGGACATGACGAGGAGTCTCGAAATGGTCGAGACGTAAAGATCGATATATTGGACGACTATATTCGGAGTTCGGAAAGGTTCCGAGTCATTCGGTATTTTTCGAGTCTGGAGAGTTACGGAATTCGCCGGGAGTATATGGGCCTTATTGGGCCATACAGGAATAAGGAAAGAGGCCAAAAGGAAGAAGGCGCAGCCCCTCTAGTCCGAATGGACAGGGGTGCAGCCCCTTTTCCTTCCTCCTCTCCCCTCTTTCCCTTCTCCTACTCCAACAAGGAAGGAGGAGTCCTACTCCCGGTGGGAGTAGGACACCCCTTGGCGCGCCTCTCCTAGGCCGGCCGCACCTCCCCTTGCTCCTTTATATCTCTGGGCAGGGGCACCTCTAGACACACAAGAGACACAAGTTTGATCTACGGATCGTTCCTTAGCCGTGTCGGTGCCCCCTCCACCATATTCCACCTCGGTCATATCGTCGCGAAGCTTAGGCGAAGCTCTGCGCGATAGAACATCAAGATCGTCCTGCACGCCGTCGTCTTGATGGAACTCTCCTCGACACTCGGCTGGATCGGATCTGAGGGCGTCATCGAGCTGTCGTGTGTCAAGAACTCGGGGCGTTAGATGCGGCGCCGGATCGGTCGGATCGTGAGGAGAACGTCGACTACTTCCTCTACGTTGTGATCGCTTCGCTTGGTCTCGAGGGCGTGAGACAACACTCTCCCCTCTCGTTGCTATACATCACCATGATCTTGCGTGTGCGTAGGAAAATTTTTGAAATTACTACGTTCCCCAACATGTGGTCCAATGAATGTTGAGGCTCGCGGTGGGTATCGTTGTTTTCTCACCTTCACAAATGATTTGAGCAGATATGGGTATATCTACTTGATGAAACACAAGTCTGAAACATTTGAAAAGTTCAAAGAATTTCAGAGTGAAGTGGAAAATCATCGTAATAAGAAAATAAAGTTTCTACGATCTGATCGTGGAGGAGAATATTTGAGTTACGAGTTTGGTCTACACTTGAAACAATGCGGAATAGTTTCGCAACTCACGCCACCGAACACCACAACGAAATGGTGTGTCGAGCGTCGAATCGTACTTTACTAGATATGGTGCGATCTATGATGTCTCTTACTGATTACCGCTATCGTTTTGGGGTTATGCTTTAGAGACGACCGCATTCACGTTAAATAGGGCACCATCAAAATCCGTTAAGACGACGCCTTATGAACTGTGGTTTGGCAAGAAACCAAAGTTGTCGTTTCTTAAAGTTTGGGGCTGCGATTCTTATGTGAAGAAACTTCTACCAGATAAGCTCGAACCCAAATCGGAGAAATGTGTCTTCATAGGATACCCAAAAGAAACTATTGGGTACACCTTCTATCACAGATCTGAGGGCAAGATTTTCGTTGCTAAAATCGGATCCTTTCTAGAAAAGGAGTTTCTCTCGAAAGAAGTGAGTGGGAGGAAAGTAGAACTTGATGAGATAACTGTATCTACTCCCTTATTGGAAAGTAGTTTATCACAAGAACTGGTTCCTGTGACAACTACACCAATTAGTGAGGAAGCTGATGATATTGATCATGAAACTTGGATCAAGTTTCTCTTGAACCTCGTGGGTCTACGAGTAAGATCCGCACTGAGTGGTACGGTAATCCTATTCTGGAGGTCATGTTAGTTGACCATGATGAACCTATGAACTATGAGGAAGCGATGATGAGCCCAGATTCCGCAAAATGGCTAGAGGCCATGAAATCTGAGATGGGATCCATGTATGAAAACAAAGTATGGACTTTGGTTGACTTGCCCTTGAGAATAAATGGATCTTTAAGAAGAATACTGACGCTGATGGTAATGTAACTGTCTACAAAGCTTGACTTGTTGCGAAAGGTTTTCGACAAGTTCAAGGAGTTGACTACGATGAGACTTTCTCACCCGTAGCGATGCTTAAGTCTGTCCGAATCATGTTAGCTATTGCTGCATTTCATGATTATGAAATTTGGCAAATGGATGTCAAAACTGCATTCTTGAATGGATTTACGGAAGAAGAGTTGTATATGATGCAGCGAAAGGTTTTGTTGATCCAAAAGGTCTTGACAAAGTGTGCAAGCTCCAGTGATCCATTTATGGACTGGTGCAAGCATCTCGGAGTTGGAATAAACGTTTTGATAGTGTGATCAAAGCATATGGTTTTATCTGACTTTTGGAGAAGCTTGTATTTACAAGAAATTGAGTGGGAGCTCAGTAGCATTTACGATATTATATGTAGATGACATATTATTAATTGGAAATGATATAGAATTTTTGGATAGCATAAAGGGATACTTGAATAAAAGTTTTTCAATGAAAGACCTCGGTGAAGCCGCTTACATATTGGGCATCAAGATCTATAGAGATAGATCAAGACGCTTAATAGGACTTTCATAAAGCACATACCTTGATAAAATTTTGAAAAAGTTCAAAATGGATCAGGCAAATAAAGGGTTCTTGCCCGTGCTTCAAGGTGTGAAGTTGAGTTAAACTCAATGCCCGACCACAACAGAAGATAGAGAGAAAATGAAAGATGTTCCCTATGCTTCAGCCATAGGCTCTATCATGTATGCAATGCTGTGTACCAGACACGACGTATGCTTAGCAATAAGCTTGGCAGGAAGGTACCAAAGTAATCCAGGTGGATCACGGACGTGTCAAGAACATCTTGAAATACCCGAAAAGGACTAAGGATATGTTTCTCGTATATGGAGGTGACAAAGAGCTAGTCGTAAATGGTTACGTCGATGCAAGCTTTGACACTTGATCCGGACGATTCTAAATCGCAGCGGATCGTGTTTTTATTAAGCGATGGAGTTGTAAGTTGGTGCGATTCTAAACAAAGCGTCGTGGCGGGATCTACATGTGAAGCGGAGTACATAGCTGCTTGAAGCGACAAATGAAGGAGTGCGGATGAAGGAGTTCATTTCCGATCTAGGTGTCATACCTAGTGCATCGGGACCAATGAAGATCTTCTATGACAATACTGGTGCAATTGCCTTGGTAAAGGAATCCAGATTTCACAAGAGGACCAAGCAGATCAAGAGACGGTTCAATTCCATTCGGGACCAAGTCCAAGTGGGAGACATAGAGATTTGCAAGATACATACGGATCTGAATGTTGCAGACCCGTTGACTAAGCCTCTCTCACGAGCAAAACATGATCAGCACCAAGACTCCATGGGTGTTAGAATCATTACTATGTAATCTAGATTATTGACGCTAGTGTAAGTGGGAGACTGAAGGAAATATGCCCTAGAGGCAATAATAAAGTTATTATTTATTTCCTCATATCATGATAAATGTTTATTATTTATGCTAGAATTGTATTAACCGGAAACATGATACATGTGTGAATACATAGACAAACATATAGTCACTAGTATGCCTCTACTTGACTAGCTCATTAATCAAAGATGGTTATGTTTCCTAACCATAGACATGTGTTGTCATTTGATTAATGGGATCACATCATTAGGAGAATGATGTGATTGACATGACCCATTCCGTTAGCCTAGCACTTGATCATTTAGTATATTGCTATTGCTTTCTTCATGACTTATACATGTTCTGTAACTATGAGAATTATGCAACTCCGTTTACGGAGGAACACTTTGGGTACTACCAAAAGTCACAACGTAATCGGGTGATTATAAAGGAGTACTACAGTGTGTCTCCGAAGGTACATGTTGAGTTGGCGTATTTCGAGATTAGGTTTTGTCACTCCGATTGTCGGAGAGGTATCTCTGGGCCCTCTCGGTAATGCACATCATTATAAGCCTTGCAAGCAACGTGACCAATGAGTTGGTTATGGGATGATGCATTACGTAACGAGTAAAGAGACTTGCCGGTAACGAGATTGAACTAGGTATTGGATACCGACGATCGAATCTCGGGCAAGTAACATACCGATGACAAAGGGAACAACGTATGTTGTTATGCGGTTTAACCGATAAAGATCTTCGTAGAATATGTAGGAACCAATATGGGCATCCAGGTTCCGCTATTGGTTATTGATCGAGAATAGTTCTAGGTCATGTCTACATAGTTCTCGAACCCGTAGGGTCCGCATGCTTAACGTTATGATGACAGTTTTATTATGAGTTTATAAGTTTTGATGTACCAAAGTTTGTTCGGAGTCCCGGATGTGATCACGGACATGACGAGGAGTCTCAAAATTGTCGAGACATAAAGATTGATATATTGGACGACTATATTCGGACATCGGAAGTGTTCCGGGTGATTTCGGAGAAAACCGGAGTGCCGGAGGGGTTATCGGAACCCCCCGGAGAGTTAATGGGCCACATGGGCCTTGGTGGGAAGAGAGAGGGGCGGCCAGGGTGGGCGCCTCTCTCCCTCTGGTCCGACTGGACTAGGAGGCGGCGCCTCTTTCCTTCCCCCCTCTCTCCCTTCCTTCCCCTCCTAGTAGGAGTAGGAAAGGAGGAGTCCTACTCCTACTAGGAGGAGGACTCCTCCTCCTGGCGCGCCACCCTTGGGCTGGCCGGCCTCCCCCCTTGCTCCTTTATATACGAGGGCAGGGGGCACCCCATAGACACACAAGTTGATCTACGGATCGTTCCTTAGCCGTGTGCGGTGCCCCCCTCCATCATATTCCACCTTGGTCATATCGTCGCGGAGTTTGGGCGAAGCCCTGCACCGGTAGAACATCATCATCGTCACCACGCCGTCGTGCTGACGGAACTCATATCCGGAGCTTTGCTGGATTGGAGCCCGGAGATCGTCATCGAGTGAGCGTGTCTTTGAACTTCGGAGGCGCCGTCGTTCGGTGCTTGGATCGGTCGGATCGTGAAGACGTACGACTACATCAACCGCGTTGTGCTAACGCTTCCGCTTACGGTCTACGAGGGTACGTGGACAACACTCTTTCCTCTCGTTGCTATGCCATCACCATGATCTTGCGTGTGCGTAGGAATTTTTTTGAAATTACTACGTTCCCCAACACATACAGGATGATGCGACCCAAGTTGGAGATGCCACAACTGTGTGCACCGGGAGCTACAACAGCGTATGCCGGGGAGCTGCAACGAGTGATGCCGGAGCTGCTACAACAACTGAGGCTACAGTGGACATGAGAAGGGGGTGCCGCGACGCGTCGATGTGCGCAACGCCATGGGGTTGCGAAATATGGAGGGGGCGGGGCAGGGCGAGGAATGGATTTTTTCCATGCGGTAGGAGGAAAGATTGTGCGAAGAGGGGTGTGACGAGGATGATGAACCGATAAAAATCCAACGCTTGCTGCCAGCCTAATTGTGTGGTGCGGGAATCCATCGATTTGAGGTTGCCGCCATTCGACCGCGGACTAGCATCGCCAAGGGGATGCTCCTAAGCATTCCAATCAAGGTAAATATTTTTTCCGTCTCCGCTCCTCTGTTTCGGGATTTTGCCCGTTGCAACTTGGCTCAACTTGCGCCAAAGGCCAGTTGTTGCTTGCTATTTTCTACCAATCACATGGTCTTTGAATATCAAAATGTTGTAAGTTTGTATGTTTTGCTGCGCTTACGGACATATCTTACGAAACTGGAACAACTTATAAGATGAGGTGGCAAAATCTGGTTGGAATGCGGTGGAGAGGGATTAGTGAGAGCTCGATAGGGAATTCGTCTGCAAGTTTGAGTGCGTAATCTTGGCCCAGATATGTTTGGTTATCGAACACAAGGTAGACTTGGAGAGTGAGAGTCGAAACCAAGCAAGTACAGAAGGGTAAAAGTAAAAACAGGAAGGTGAAAAAAGGCAAAAACGCGCCAGGTAGGGGTCGAACCTACGACCTTCCGCTTAGGAAACGGACGCTCTATCCACTGAGCTACAGGCGCTGCTATGTCTGATCAATGGTGTAAAATTACTTACACAATTAGACTTCCTTTGTGCATTTTTCAATTATAAATTGAGAATGGAGTTTTTCTTTTTTGGCGAGAAGTAGCTAATGAACTTAACAGTTATAACAAATTCTTCCGTGATATAACATTTTCGTTTAATTATCTGCACATGGTTCTTACGTGGGGGCTAACCACCTGCCAAATCTAAACTATTTGGTAAGTAATCCAAACTATTTCAAAACAAAAAGGAGTACCGATCGAAACCGGAGGAGTAAGGTTGATACAAATCGGCCAATCTTTTGAAGAAATCCTCTGTCAGTCTGATACATTCAGGGAGATACATAATCTGAATAAACACAATGGGTTCAAATCAAAGTGTGGGTTGAACTCACATTCCCCAAAAGAGATCCAGTATTCTGCTGCTATGTTCCCGGCGAAGCAAACTGGCGGCTGGACAATAGCACGGCGGGTGTATTTTTATTCACCAAAAGAAGATTGCTCCACCAGCATCGTTTGACAAAACAGACGCTGCTTGCAACTACCGGATGTTTCGAACTCTCAGATTAAACGATGAAATACGATGTTATAGCCTGTGTGACATCTTTCTCCAGCTCTGGGTCGCGCGCTGTTTCAGCTGGCGGGTATTCTGCGTCCGGCGAATCTATTCAGAGCAAGAAAAAACATATTAGCCTAAAAAAATGGCAACTGTATATGTCACTGTCTAGTTTTCAAGAACTGTTTGTGTTTTAAATTTAATAATGATTTGTTGGCTCAAGTCCTAAATAGTAAATGCTCACCATGATGTTTTGTTTTCCTCCAGTATCTTACCATGGGGTGAAACTAGTACTATAGAAGAAATAACAATGGACCTTTGACATCCTTATGCGTGGGGTAGGTGAGTATATATAGCGTAGGACTATGTATAGTATTTGTCAGCTAAGCACACAAATAGTGCTGAGCAAGTCATGCAAGAACTGTTTTATCATCTCTTTATCATGCGGTGGGCACCGCAAATATGGTGTGACCATGCTACTTCCATTTTTCATTTACTCTTGCTAAATAAAAGAAGATATGGGGAAGGCAAAAACTTCATGAATTGATTAGTTGGAATGTCATTCACGTGAAGAATGGTGAGTAGTTCAAAGATGTCCAGTGTATAAATGCTCCCACTTCAGGCGGAAATTCGCAGGGGCACAAGAAGTTCTATGTTCTAATCGTTGAAACTTCCGATTTTGCATCTATTTTTTTGATTTTCTCGCTTGTTTGTACCAACTTACGGACATGAAAAATTTAAGCCATTATTTCTATTGGTCGTAAGCAAAAAATACGTGATATTATTTGTAGCTCGTGCTAAGTTTCAAGAGTTGAAACTTGACCTATTTTTTAAAAAGTTCAAAGCGCTGGTCACGAGAAACACGAATATGAAAACATAACTTATTTTAAACTTTTCCATCAAAAGATATAGAAGTTCGAAAATCGGAAGCCAAAATAAAAAGCCAGCGCTGGGGGCTCGGTGTCGTTGGACCTGCTTGCCCCAAATCCGCTCCCCCATTTCAGCCCTTATTTGAGACTTACGATCAACAAATATCAAATGGATCAGCCCAACGAATATTGGGCAAGCATATTTCTCGCTTTAAGCCAGGATAAGGGAGCCCTATTTGACGCTCTTTGCGTCAAATTGGCGGCGGCACGCACAGGGGCAGCTCGACTGGGCCGGCCCATGAAGCTGCACCGCGGGTTGAAAAAGATGGCAAAAAGAAAATGCGGGCACGGTGAGGACACGTATCCACTGCATCAAATTAGTTTATCTGGCTGAAGAGCAACACACGAATTACTGTACTAACATATGACTTGTGTACTGTAGCGATTAGGAACCAATTACTGTAGCGCACCCGAAATTGGTTGCTATATTGATTTTTTCATGTGTAATTTCTTTTAATGTGTATTTCTTAAAGAGGGCGCACATTCTTTGAATTTATGAAAAAAATTAGAGACCGGGACATATTTCGAATATGTGAACAAAAAAATTAAAAAGCCAGAAATTGTTTTTGTGAAACGTGAACCATTTTTTGAATTTTGGAACAAACGGAAAAAAATTAAACCACGAACATTTTTTGAATTTCTGAACAAATATGAAAGCGTGAAATTGTTTTGAATTTGTGAAGAAATCTTTGAAAATGGAACATTTCATTTATATTCCAAACATAAATTTGAAAGCACGAACATTTTTTGAGTTGCTGAATAAAACATTTTAATCGAATATTTCATGAAATTATGAACAAAAATTTGAAAGCACAAACATTTGCTGAAATTCTTGAACATCATTCGAATTTGTGAACATAGTATGAAATTCAAAACAAATTCGAAACCATATACTTTTTAAAATTTGTGAACAAATATTTGAAAATGGAACATTTCATGATATTCCAACCAAAAATTTGAAACCGCAAACAATTTTTTGAATTGCTCAATAAAAAAGTTAAAATGGAATATTTCATTAAATTATGAACAAATATTTGAAAGTGTGAACATTTTTTGAAATTCTTGAACATGTTTTGAATTTTTGACCAAATTTTGAAACCGCGAACATTTTTCAAAATCCTGAGCATTTTTTAAACCTTCAACACTTTTCCAAATTGGGAACTATTTTTTTATAGAAGAACATTTTCTCAAATTCCTGGACATATTTTTAAATTCTGACTAATATTAAAAGTAAAACTTTTTTGAAATTCCTGTAAACATTCGAAACTCAAACATTGTTTAATTTGCGAACAACTTTGAAAAGGAGGAACATTTTTTTCGAAATCTGAACAAAACTTGTAATTTTCGAAAAAAATTAAAAAGGAAGTTCAACTCGAAAAAGAAATTATAAGAAAGAAACAAAATAATGAAACTCTGAATTTTTTTATAAATTTATTTAGAATAGGAAAAAGGAAAAAGGAAGCAAAACTGACAGATAAAGAGAAAAGAGAGAAAACAAAAACCGAAAACAAAAATAAAAGAACTCTATTTAGGAAGCTTCTAGAAGGTTCCCAAAACCACAAAAGACCGGTTGGAACTTCCTAAAAGCCTCCCGAAACCGGGAAGGACGAACGCATTAACGGGCCGGCCCAGCTAAACTCTCGATCGCAACCTCCTGGCGAAAGGTCGACTTCTTGACGCAAAATGCGTCATATAGGGTTTTCCTTAAAATAGACCGGGATCAAAGATTCAAAGCCTTGCAGTCTCTTTTTATTGCTTGTGTATTTTTAAGTCGCACAATACAAAAAAGAAGAAGACGCTTCACGCCTGATGGGCCGGTCCAGTCGCGTCCGGCCCTAGCCTTACTTGCCACGTCGACAATCCAGTTGAAAACATGCTAAGGTTTAAAATAGACCGGGATCAAAGAGTTAGGTGTGCTAATTTCAGGGATTCAAAGTTTAGGATTTAATTTAGCTTTTTTACAAGTTTAAGGTTTATTTTAGTCTTTTCTCTAAGATTTAACAGTGCACAACAGGTTCTCTATTTTTCTGTTTAGCAAGCTGATGGAGAAACAGAGGTACTATATGATTATACCATCAAATGTTGAGTTCTCCGGCTATGACAGAAAATTAACCTGTCCATGAGAAAGTTATCCATTCATATTGTCGCTTTGGATGATCATCAATATTTATTCTCTACATGCTTCTTATTATAAACATATATTGATGACATGTGTCTATCATATATCCCCGCAGCAACGTGCAAGGAATCATCTAGTTTTCACATAAAGTAGACCATATTTAACAATTCCCATTTTTTTTGATTCATCTGCAGTCTCTTTTTATTGCTTGTGTATTTTTAAGTCGCGCGATACAAAAAAGAAGACGCTTCGCGCCTGATGGGTCGGTGCAGTCGCGTCCGGCCCTAGCCTTACTTGCCACGTCGACAATCCCGTTGAAAACATGTGTCTATCATATATTCCCGCAGCAACGCGCAAGGAATCATCTAGTTTTCACATAAAATAGACCTATTTAACAATTCCCATTTTTTTCATTCATTTGCAATATTTCTAATATTTTTGGGTATTTGCCGAGTGTTACAGTCGACAAAAGTCAGGATAAGAGAAAACACACTGTGAGGTCTAGGGTTTGATTTCCACCATTGCCATCGAATTCGAGCTACAAGGGAAGGGGGTCGGAAGGAGGAAGACCCAGCTCACGCAGGAGTGCACAACTCACACGCTATCTTTTTTTTTGCATGGTAATATGTGTCTCATTCATATCATAAAGAACAAAGTACAAGTCACGTAAAGACCGACATGACAAAACTGAAAAGATAATGTAACATCTCGAGCTTGACACCAACGCCACACCCGCCTCCGCACCACCACAAGAGCCACCGAAGAAAAGAATGACGAATCACCTCGACCCGAGCTCGACGCTGCTCCATCGCGATATGCAGCTTTACGGACCTCAAGGTGGCTCACCAAAAGTGAAGCCCTTACCGTTGAACGAATCGGGCCGGGCAACACCGGACACGCCATCGAACTCCAGATCTAGCAACCCACCACGACTAAAACGCCGAAGGAGGAAACCATATCTGCCATCCACCAACCACGAGCCCAGCGCATGCTCCGTCTTCCAGATGTCGTCGATGCAGACCACAATCTGCATCCGCTCCTGGACTACCTCCCAAGCTCCGCGTCGACGCTGGAGCAAACACCGTCGCAACGGCGGAGCCCGAGGAGACAAGTCCACCACGAGGATGCCGCCGCCGCCACACTGAAAACACACGATCACTGCAGTGTTTGTCTGCTTGTGTCTTCATGTGTTGCTGAGTGCGCATAAGATGTTGGCACACTGAATCCAAAACCACATGACGATCCTCTAGCCACTGACGAAGATCATCAGACTGAATTTTATCGTCTTCAGACAACCCAAAGTGGCGAGGAGAATGCCCATAGATGATTTCAAATGGAGTTTTACAGGTAGCTGAATGCCAATTAGTGTTGTACCAGTATTCTATTGGGGAACGTAGTAATTTAAAAAAAATTCCTACGATCACGCAAGATCTATCTAGGTGATGCATGGCAACAGGGGGAGAGTGTGTCCATGTACCCTCGTAGACCAAAAGCGGAAGCGTTATGTCACGCAGTTGATGTAGTCGAACGTCTTCGCCATCCAACCGATCAAGTACCGAACGCACGGCACCTCCGCGATCTGCACACGTTCAACTCGGTAACGTCCCTCGAACTCTAGATCCAGCTGAGGCCGAGGGAGAGTTCTGTCGGCACGACAGCGTGGTGAAGGTGATGATGAAGTTACCGGCGCAAGGCTTCGCCTAAGCACTATGACGATATGACTGAGGTGGAAAACTATGGAGGGGGCATCGCACACGGCTAAAAGATCAACTAGTGTGTCTATGGGGTGCCCCCCTCCCCCGTATATAAAGGAGGAGAGGGGAGGCCGGCTGACCCTCCTTGGCGCGCCCCCAAGAGGGGAATCCTACTAGGACTCCAAGTCCTAGTAGGTTTCCACCAAAAGGGGGAGAGGGGGAAGGAAGGAGAGGGAGAGGGAGAAGTAAAGGGGGGCGCCCCCCCCTTCCTTGTCCTATTCGGACTCAAGGGGGAGGGGGCGTGCGGCCTGCCCTGGTCACCCCTCTCTCTCTCTACTAAGGCCCATCGAGGCCCAATAGTTCCCCTAGGGGTTCCGATAACTCTCCAACACTCCGGTTTTATCCGAAACTTCTCCGGAACACTTTCGGTGTCCGAATATAGTCGTCCAATATATTAATCTTTATGTCTCGACCATTTCGAGACTCCTCGTCATGTATGTGATCACATCCAGGACTCCGAACAACCTTCGGTACATCATATCACATAAACTCATAATACCAATCGTCATCGAACGCTAAGCATGCGAACCCTACAGGTTCGAGAACTATGTAGACATGACCGAGAAACGTCTCCGTTCAGTAACCAATAGCGGAACCTGGATGCTCATATTGGTTCCTACATATTCTACAAAGATCTTTACCGGTCAAACCGCATAACAACATACGTTGTTCCCTTTGTCATCGGTATGTTACTTGCCCGAGATTCGATCGTCGGTATCATCATACGTAGTTCAATCTCGTTATCGGCAAGTCTCTTTACTCGTTACGTAATACTTCATCCCGTAACTAACTCATTAGTCACAATGCTTGCTAGGCTTATAGTGATGAGTATTACCGAGAGGGCCCAGAGATACCTCTCCAAAACACGGAGTGACAAATCCTAATCTCGATCTATGCCATCCCAACAAATACCTTCGGAGACACCTGTAGAGAACCTTTATAATCACCCATTTACATTGGGATGCTTGGTAGAACACAAAGTGTTCCTCCGGTATTCGGGAGTTGCATAATCTCATAGTCCGAGGAACTTGTATAAGTCATGAAGAAAGCAGTAGCAATGAAACTGACACGATCATAATGCTAAGCTAACGGATGGGTTATGTCCATCACATCATTCTCCTAATGATGTGATCCCGTTCATCAAATGACAACACATGTCTACGGTTAGGAAACATAACCATCTTTGATTAACGAGCTAGTCAAGTAAAGGCATACCAAGGACTATATGTTTTGTCTATGTATTCACACATGTACTAAGTTTCCAGTTAATACAATTCTAGCATGAATAATAAACATTTATCATGAACTAAGAAAATAAATAATAACTTTATTATTGCCTCTAGGCATATTTCCTTCAGTCTCCCACTTGCACTAGAGTCAATTATCTAGATTACATAGTAATGATTCTAACACCCGTGGAGCTTTGGTGCTGATCATGTTTTGCTTGTGGACGAGGCTTAGTCAACGGGTCTGCAACATTCAGATCCGTGTGTATCTTGCAAATCTCTATGTCCCCTTCCAATACTTGATGACGGATGGAATTGAAGCATCTCTTGGTGTGCTTGGTTATCTTGTGAAATCTGGATTCTTTTGCCAAGGCAATTGCACCAGTATTGTCAGAAAATATTTTCATTGGACCCGATGCACTAGGTATGACACCTAGATCGGATATGAACTCCTTCATCCAAACTCCTTCATTTGCTGCTTCCGAAGCAGAAATGTACCCCGCTTCACACGTAGATCTCGCCACGACGCTTTGCTTGGAACTGCACCAACTGACAGCTCCTCCATTCAATAAAAATACGTATCCGGTTTGTGACTTAGAGTCATCCGGATTAGTGTCAAAGCTTGCATCGACATAACCGTTTACGACGAGCTCTTTTTCCCCTCCATAAATGAGAAACACATCCTTAGTCCTTTTTAGGTATTTTAGGATGTTCTTGACCGTTGTCCAGTGCTCCACTCCGGGATTACTTTGGTACCTCCCTTCGATGCTTATAGCAAGGCACACATCGGGTCTGGTACACAGCATTGCGTACATGATAGAACCTATGGCTAAAGCATAAGGAATGACTTTCATTTTCTCTCTATCTTCTACAGTGGTCGGGCATTGGGTCTGACTCAACTTCACACCTTGTAACACAAGAAAGAACCCTTTCTTTGACTGATCCATTTTGAACTTCTTCAAAACTTTATCAAGGTATGTGCTTTGTGACAGTCCAATTAAGCGTCTTTATCTATCTCTATAGATCTTGATGCCCAATATGTAAGCAGCTTCTCCGAGGTCTTTCCTAGAAAAACTCTTATTCAGGTATCCCTTTATGCTATCCAGAAATTCTATATCATTTTCAATCAACAATATGTCACCCACATATAATATTAGAAATGCTACAGAGCTCCCACTCACTTTCTCGTAAATACATGCTTCTCCAAAAGTCTGTATAAAACTATATGCTTTGATCACACTATCAAAGCGTTTATTCCAACTCCGAGAGGTTTGCACCAGTCCATAAATGGAATGCTGGAGCTTGCACACTTTGTTAGCACCCTTTGGATCGACAAAACCTTCTCGTTGCATCATATACAACTCTTCTTCCAGAAATCCATTCAGGAATGCAGTTTTGACATCCATTTGCCAAATTTCATAATCATAAAATGCAGCAATTGCTAACATGATTCGGACAGACTTAAGCATCGCTACGGGTGAGAAAGTCTCATCGTAGTCAACTCCTTGAACTTGTCGAAAACCTTTCGCAACAAGTCGAGCTTTGTAAACAGTAAAATTACCGTCTGCGTCGGTCTTCTTCTTAAAGATCCATTTATTTTCTATGGCTTGCTGATCATCGGGCAAGTGCATCAAAGTCCACACTTTGTTCTCATACATGGATCCCATCTCACATTTCATGGCCTCAAGTCATTGCTTCCTCATAGTTCGTAGGTTCACCATGGTCTAGTAACATGACTTCCAGAACAGAATTACCGTACCACTCTGGTGCGGATCTCACTCCGGAAGACCTACGAGGTTCGGTAATAACTTGATCTGAAGTTCCATGATCATCATCATTAACTTCCTCACTAATTGGTGTAGGAATCACTGGAACTGATTTCCGTGATGAACTACTTTCCAGTAAGGGAGAAGGTACAATTACCTCATCAAGTTCTACTTTCCTCCCACTCACTTGTTTCGAGAGAAACTCCTTCTCTAGAAAGGATCCATTTTTAGCAACAAATATCTTGCCTTCAGATCTGTGATAGAAGGTGTACACAACAGTTTCCTTTGGGTATCCTATGAAGACACACTTCTCCGATTTGGGTTTGAGCTTATCAGGTTGAAGCTTTTTCACATAAGCATCGCAGCCCCAAACTTTAAGAAACGACAACTTTGGTTTCTTGCCAAACCACAATTCATAAAGCGTCGTCTCAACGGATTTTGATGGTGCCCAATTTAAAGTGAATGCAGCCGTCTCTAAAGCATAACCCCAAAACGATAGAGGTAAATCAGTAAGAGACATCATAGATTGCACCATATCTAATAAAGTACGGTTACAGCGTCCGGACACACCATTTCGCTGTGGTGTTCCATGTGGCGTTAATTGTGAAACTATCCCATGTTGTTTCAAATGAAGACCAAACTCGTAACTCAAATATTCTCCTCCATGATCAGATCGTAGAAACATTATTTTCTTGTTACGATGATTTTCCACTTCACTCTGAAATTCTTTGAACTTTTCAAATGTTTTGGACTTATCTTTCATCAAGTAGATATAACCATATCTGCTCAAAGCATCTGTGAAGGTAAGAAAATAACGATACCCACCACGAGCCTCAACACTCATTGGACCGCATACATCAGTATGTATTATTTCCAATAAGTCAGTAGCTCGTTCCATTGTTCCGGAGAACGGAGTTTTAGTCATCTTGCCCATGAGGCATGGTTCGCAAGCACCAAGTGATTCATAATCAAGTGATTCCAAAAGTCCATCAGCATGGAGTTTCTTCATGCGCTTTACATCGATATGACCCAGACGGCAGTGCCACAAATAGGTTGCACTATCATTATCAACTTTTCATCTTTTGGCTTCAGTACTATGAATATGTGTATCATCACTATCGAGATTCAAAAAAATAGACCACTCAGCAAGAGTGCATGACCATAAAAGATATTACTCATATAAATAGAACAACCATTATTCTCTGATTTAAATGAATAACCGTCTCGCATCAAACAAGATCCAGATATAATGTTCATGCTTAACCAAATAACAATTATTCAGGTCTAAAACTAATCCTGATGGTAGATCTAGAGGTAGCGTGCCGACGGCGATCACATCGACCTTGGAACCATTTCCCACGTGCATCATCACCTCGTCCTTAGCCAATCTTCGTTTAATCCTTAGCCCCTGTTTCGAGTTGCAAATATGAGCAACAGAACCAGTATCAAATACCCAGGCGCTACTATGAGCATTAGTAAGGTACGCATCAATAACATGTATATCAAATATACCTTTCACTTTGCCATCCTTCTTATCCGCCAAATACTTGGGGCAGTTCTGCTTCTAGTGACCAGTCCCTTTGCAGTAGAAGCACTCAGTTTCAGGCTTAGGTCCAGACTTGGGTTTCTTCTCTTGAGCAGCAACCTTTTTGCCATTCTTCTTGAAGTTCCCGTTCTTCCCTTTACCCTTTTTCTTGAAACCAGTGGTCTTGTTGACCATCAACACTTGATGCTCCTTTTTGATTTCTACCTTCGCAGCCTTTAGCATTGCGAAGAGCTCGAGAATATTCTTGTTCATCCCTTGCATATTATAGTTCATCACGAAGCTTTTATAGCTTGGTGCACCACGTCGATTGCGGAGCGGACCTCTAGGTCTTTCCAATATGGCAGGTCCCAAAATATAGATTTCTTCTTCCACATGGGTGCGCGTCCATCAGCGTCCTTCGGAACAGGTTGTCCGCCAGGACCCTTTCCAAAGATTACCTTCAAATCCTTGACCATATCATGTACATCAGCACTAGTACGGTGCCGAGGCTTTGTCCGGTGATCCGCCTCACCTTTGAAATGCTTGCCTTTCTTTCTTACGGGATGCTTGCTCGGAAGAAATCGACGATGTCCCAGGTACACATTCTTCCTACAACTATCCAAATATATATTGTCGGTATCATCCAAACAGTGCGTGCATCTGCGGTATCCCTTGTTTGTCTGTCCTAAAAGGTTACTGAGAGTAGGCAAATCATTGATGGTCACAAACAGCAACGCCTTTAGGTCAAATTCTTCCTGTCCGTGCTCATCCCACGCACGTACACCCGTTCCATTCCACAGCTATAATAGTTCTTCAACTAATGGCCTTAGGTACACATCAATGTCGTTGACGGGTCGCTTAGGGCCTTGGATGAGCACTGGCATCATAATGAACTTCCGCTTCATGCACAACCAAGGAGGAAGTTTATACAAACATAAAGTCACAGGCCAGGTGCTATGGTTGCTTCTCTGCTCCCCAAAAGGATTAATGCCATCTGCGCTTAGACCAAACCATACGTTCCTTGGGTCACCTGCAAACTCCTCCCAGTACTTTCTCTCGATTTTTCTCCACTGCGAACCGTCAGCGGGTACTCTCAACTTTCCGTCTTTCTTACGGTCTTCTCCGTGCCACCGCATCGCCTTCACATGCTCTTTGTTTTGGAACAAACGTTTCAACCGTGGTATTATAGGAGCATACCACATCACCTTGGCAGAATCTTCTTCTGGGCGCCGCCCTCGACATCACCAGGTCATCGCGATCGATCTTATAACACAATGCACCACATACCGGGCAAGCGTTCAAATCCTCGTACTCACCGCGGTAGAGGATGCAGTCATTAGGGCATGCATGTATCTTTTGCACCTCTAACCCTAGAGGGCAGACAACCTTCTTTGCTTCATACGTACTCTCGGGCAATTCGTTGTCCTTTGGAAGCATATTCTTTATCATTACCAACAACTTTCCAAATCTCTTGTTAGATACACCATTCTCTGCCTTCCATTGTAGCAATTCCATTGTGGTCCCCAACTTTTTTTTGTCAGCTTCACAATTCGGGTATAACAATTTCTTGTGATCCTCTAACATGCGCTGCAACTTCTTCTTCTCCAAATCACTTGCGCAGTTTCTCTTTGCATCGGCAATGGCCCGACCTAGATCATCGGCGGGCTCATCGATGCCTCTTCTTCACTTCTTCCGCATTGCCGGCTCAGCTTCTTCCCCCATTGTTGTATCATCGTATTCAGGGAACCCATGGCCAGGATAGCCGCCGTCGTCCTCTTCTTCTTCATTGTCTTCCATCGTAACCCCTATTTCTCCGTGCTTGGTCCAAACATTATACTGGGGCATGAAACCGGACTCAAATAGGTAGACGTGAATGGTTCTTGACGTAGAGTAATTGCGACCATTCTTACAGCCAGCACATGGACAAGGCATAAAACCATCCGCCCGCTTGTTTGCCTCAGCGGCAAGCAGAAAAGTATGCACACCATTAATGAACTCGGGAGAGCATCGGTCATCATACATCCATTGTCGGCTCATCTTCATTACACAACACCGGATAGACCAAATTAATACAAGTTCATACATAAAGTTCATATACAACACTTAATTAAAAGCAACATACAAATAACTCTCTAGCTAAAGAATTTAAATGCAACAACAAATGCGATCAAGATCGCCACTAAGGTAACAATTGATCCAACAACATAATGATACCAAGCCACACTATCAATGGCATATTTTCTAATCTTTCTAATCTTCAACCTCATTTTCTCCATCTTGATCTTGTGATCATCGACGACATCGGCAACATGCAACTCCAATTCCATCTTCTTCCCCTCAACTCTTTTAAATTTTTCTTTCAAATAATCGTTTTCTCTTTCAACTAAATTTAACCTCTCGACAATAGGGTCGGTTGGAATTTCTGGTTCACATACCTCCTAGATAAAAATATCTATGTCAACTTGATGGGCATAATTTGTCATAAACACGAAATGCAACAACTAGTTTGAAAAGAGAATATACCACATCCGAATCATAACAAGGATGAGGGCCGACGGGGACGGATATCAAAACCATGGCACTATGTATAACAAACAATGTACGGGTAAGATAATTATACGAGTAACTATATATCCAAATCACACAAACATCAATTTGGTAATGTAAAACATTCATGAACAAGAGCCTCACCACAAGGTGGTGCCGGGCGACGGACGGTCTTGAGCGATCGACGGTGGTTACGACGGAGATTTAGAAGGCACTAAGTAAACCACACCTACATATGCAAACTAAGTGTTATTTTTGACCTCAAATTGCATATAAATCAAATACTAGCACATATAATTCCTCCCAAATTACTAAACTCACAAATTAATCACTATACAAAGCATTGCAAGAGCTAATCTAGCAATGAGAGATGAAAGGACAAAGTTGCTAACCTTTGTGATCATTTGAATGGATGGGGGCCTTCAAATCTTGAAAAATTTTGGGCAAAATTTATAATGAGCTCGAGGAAGAGAGGGGAAGAACAGAGGAAGTGAGGGGAAAGGGGAAGAACAGAGCGAGCTCGGGTGGACGAAGGGTTTATGTACGACGACCTTTAGTACCGGTTCGTACCACGAACCGGTACTAAAGGTGCTGGAGGGGCCCCAGCCTGACAACATCCTGCCACCACTCTCTTTAGTACCGGTTCGTGGCATGAACCGGTGCTAAATGTTCACCACGAACCGGTACTAATGAGAGCGGCCGACTAGCCGTTGGAACCAGCACTAATGGACACATTAGTGCCGTCTCAAAATCAAACCGGCACTAATGTGTCTCAGATTTGCCCCTTTTTCTACTAGTGGTGGTAGTGATTGAAGAACTCTGTCAATGACACAATCAATTGGAAGATCAACTCCCAGCTGAGTCAAGTGGTTATGGTACCCAGACATTCTGAGTATGTGTTCACTGATAGAACTATTCTCCTCCATTTTGCAGTTGTAGAACTTGTTGGAGACTTCATATCTCTCAACTCGGGCATTTGCTTGAAATATTAACTTTAACTCTTGGAACATCTCATATGCTCCATGACGTTCAAAATGTATTTGAAGTCCAATTCTAAGCCGTAAAGCATGGCACACTGAACTATCGAGTAGTCGTCAGCTTTGCTCTGCTAGAGGTTCTTAACGTCATCAGTAGCATCTGCAGCAGGCCTGGCACCCAGCGGTGCTTCCAGGACGTAATTCTTCTATGCAGCAATGAGGATAATCCTCAAGTTACGGACACAGTCCGTGTAGTTGCTGCCATCATCTTTCAACTTAGCTTTCTCTAGGAACGCATTAAAATTCAAAGGAACGGTAGCACGGGCCATTGATCTAAAATAACATAGACATGCAAAATAATTATCAGGACTGAGTTCATGATAAATTAAAGCTCAATTAATCATATTACTTAAGAGCTCTCACTTAGACAGACAACCCTCTAATCATCTAAGTGATCACGTGATCCAAATCAACTAAACCATGTCCGATCATCACATGAGATGGAGTAGTCTTCAATGTTGAACATCACTATGTTGATCATATCTACTAGATGATTCACGCTCGACCTTTCGGTCTCAGTATTTCGAGGCCATATCTGCATATGATAGGCTCGTCAAGTTTAACCCGAGTATTCTGCATGTGCAAAAATTGGCTTGCACCCATTGTATGTGAACGTAGAGCTTATCAGACCCGATCATCACGTGGTGTCTCGGCACGACGAACTGTAGCAACGGTGTATACTTAGGGAGAACACTTGTACCTTGAAATTTAGTAAGGGATCATCTTATAATGCTACCGCCGTACTAAGAAAAATAAGATGCATAAAAGATAAACATCACATGCAATCAAAATATGTGACATGATATGGGCATCATCATCTTGTGCTCATGATCTCTATCACTGAAGCATCGTCATGATCCCCATCGTCATCGGCGTGACACCTTGATCTCCATCGTAGCATCATTGTCATCTCGCCAACTATTGTTACTACGACTATCGCTACCGCTTAGTGATAAAGTAAAACAATTACATGGCGATTACATTGCAATAAAGTGACAATCATATGGCTCCTGCCAGTTGCCGATAACTTTGTTACAAAACATGATCATCTCATACAACAATTTATATCACATCATGCCTTGACCATATCACATCACAGCAAGCCCTGCAAAAACAAGTTAGACGTCCTCTACTTTGTTGTTGCAAGTTTAACGTGGCTGCTACGGGCTTCTAGCAAGAACCGTTCTTACCTACGCATCAAAACCATAATGATTTTTCGTCAAGTGTGCTGTTTTAACCTTCAACAAGGACCGGGCATAGCCACACTCGATTCAACTAAAGTTGGAGAAATAGACACCCGCCAGCCACGTTTGTGCATAAGCACGTCGGTAGAACCAGTCTCATGAATGCGGTCATGTAATGTCGGTCCGGGCCGCTTCATCCAACAATACCGCCGAATCAAAGTATGACATGCTGGTAAGCGGTATGACTATTATGGCCCACAACTCTTTGTGTTCTACTCATGCATATAACATCTAGGCATAGACCTGGCTCGGATGCCACTGTTGGGGAACGTAGTAATTTCAAAAAAAAAATTCCTACCATCACGCAAGATCTATCTAGGTGATACATAGCAATGGGGGGAGAGTGTGTCCACGTACCCTCATAGACCGAAAGCGGAAGCGTTATGTAACGCGGTTGATGTAGTCGAACGCCTTCCCGATCCAACCGATCAAGTACCGAACGCACGACACCTCCGCGATCTGAACATGTTCAGCTCGGTGACGTCCCTCGAACTCTAAATCCAACTGAGGCCGAGGGAGAGTTCCGTCAGCACGACGGCGTGGTGACGGTGATGATGAAGTTACCGGCACAGGGCTTCGCCTAAGCACTACGACGATATGACCGAGGTGGAAAACTGTGGAGGGGGGCACCGCACACGACTAAAAGATTAACTTGTGTGTCTATGGGGTGCCCCCTCCCCCGTATATAAAGGAAGAGAGGGGAGGCCAGCCGTCCCTCCTTGGCGCGCCCCTAAGAGGGGAATCCTACTAGGACTCCAAGTCCTAGTAGGTTTCCACCAAAAGGGAGAAAGGGGGAAGGAAGGAGAGGGAGAGGGAGAAGAAAAGGGGGTGCCTTCCCTTCCTTGTCCTATTTAGACTCAAGGGGAGGCGCGCGGCCGAAAATCCTATTTGACGCTAATCGCTGAATGTCGACTGCTCGCAGGCGACCCCCGAGCGAATCTTGGCCGGCCCACTTTCCCATTATGAGGCAGCCGGTTTGAACCTTCCGAAGATTCCCTGAACCGGTTTTTTGTATTTTTACACCAGTTTTTTGTTTTTTTTGTTTTCTTTTGTTTTACTGTTTCATTTATTTTTTTTCCTTTTTCTCTTTTCTTTTTTCTGTTTCCGGTTTCTTTTGAAAATTGTTCGGAAAATTCAAAAATTGTTCGTGTTTCTAAAAAATGTTCGCATGTCAAAAAAAATGTTTGGGCATTTCAGAAAATGTTCTTGTAACAATTTTTCAAAATGTTACTGTTTTCAAAAGTTGTTCCGTTACACAAAAAGTTCAAAACTTTTGAAATTCATAAATGTACCAGATTTCAATTTTTTATTCACATATTCAAAAAATGTTGACGCTTCCAAATTTGTTCGTACTTTTTCAAAATTTGTTCTCTAGATTCAAAAAATGTTCGTGCTTTAATAAATTGTTCGCGCTTCCAAATTTGTTCAGGATTTTTCAAAAAATTTCTCCAATTCAAAATTTGTTCTCAAGATTTAAAAAATGTTCGTGCTTCAAAAAATGTTCACGCTTACAAATTTGTTCTCAAGATTAAAAAATCATTCGTGCTTTGAAAAATTGTTCACAAATTCCAAAAATGTTCATGTTTTCTAAAAATCTTTGGGGAATTCAAAATTTGTTCCTTTTCATAAAATTTGTTCACATATTAAAAAATGTTCATGTTTCAAAATTTGTTCGCAAATTCAAAAAATTGTCCGCAAGTTTAATTTTTTCACTAATTCAAAATTTTGTTCCTGTTTCCGAAAGTTGTTCACATATTCCAAAAAATACCGCAGTTTTGAAAATTTGTAATTGGCTTAATTGGTTTTAATTTAGGGACTTGCCGAATTGGTTTTTACTTTTCGCCGCTGTAGCCGTTTATTTAAGCTCCCGCTGCTTTTCTTACAAAGTAAGTGGCCTGGCGCAGTGGCTAGAGCAGAGCGTGCGACTATGTAAGGTCGTGGGTTCGAATCCCCACCACAACACTTCTTTTTTGGCGAATTTTTCATTCCTTGGCGGACAGAGAATGGGCCGGCCCAGGTGCACGCCCCCTGTGCGTCGCGCGACCTATTGGCCACAAAATGCGGCATATAGGAGGTCTCCGCGCGGCCTGCCCTGGCCGCCCCTCTCTCTCTCTCTCTCTCCACTAAGGCCCATCGAGGCCCAATAGTTCCCCCGGGGGTTCCGATAACCCTCCGGCACTCCGGTTTTATCCGAAACTTCTCCGGAACACTTCCGGTGTCCGAATATAATTGTCCAATATATCAATCTTTATTTCTCAACCATTTCGAGACTCCTCGTCATGTCCGTGATCACATTCAGGACTCCGAACAACCTTCAGCGCATCACATCACATAAACTCATAATACCAATCGTCATCTAACGTTAAGCGTGCAGACCCTACAGGTTCGAGAACTATGTAGACATGACCGAGACAAGTCTCCGGTCAATAACCAATAGCGGAACCTGGATGCTCATGTTGGTTCCTACATATTCTACGAAGATTTTTATCGGTCAAACCGCATAACAACATACGTTGTTCCCTTTGTCATCAGTATGTTACTTGCCCGAGATTCGGTCATTGGTATCATCATACCTAGCTCAATCTCGTTACCAGCAAGTCTGTTTACTCGTTACGTAATACTTCATCCTGTAACTAACTCATTAGTCACAATGCTTGCAAGGCTTATAGTGATGAGTATTACCGAGAGGGCCCAGAGATACCTCTCCGAAACACGGAGTGACAAATCCTAATCTCGATCTATGCCAACCCAACAAATACCTTCGGAGACACCTGTAGAGCACCTTTATAATCACCCATTTACATTGTGACGTTTGGTAGCACACAAAGTGTTCCTCCGATATTCGGGAGTTGCATAATCTCATAGTCTGAGGAACTTGTATAAGTCATGAAGAAAGCAGTAGCAATGAAACTGACACGATCATAATGCTAAGCTAACGAATGGGTCATGTCCATCACATCATTCTCCTAATGATGTGATCCCGTTCATCAAATGACAACACATGTCTATGGTTAGGAAACATAACCATCTTTTATTAACGAGCTAGTCAAGTAGAGGCATACTAGGGACTATATGTTTTGTCTATGTATTCACACATGTACTAAGTTTCCGGTTAATACAATTCTAGCATGAATAATAAACATTTATCATTAATTAAGGAAATAAATAATAACTTTATTATTGCCTCTAGGGCATATTTCCTTCATATTCACACAAGGAAATCCATTTGGCCCATCGGGAAGGGTGAGCTCTGACAAAACAATGGAGAAAACACTCCACTTGCTGGTTAACACGCTCTGTCTGACCGTCAGATTGTGGATGACGGGCGGTGCTCATTCGAGGAAGAATACCAGACTTCTGAAATAATTCCTTCCAAAAGGTGCTGGTGAACACTCGGTCATGGCTAGACACTATTGAAAGAGGCATGCCATGTAGTTTGTACACTGAGTTGAGGAAGGCTTCAGCCACAATTTCAGTAGTGAAAGGATGATGTAGTGGAATAAAATGACCGTACTTTGATAGCTTGTCAACAACCACCAACAAACAGTTGTAGCAGCCTGATGATGACAAACCCTCCACAAAATCCATGGTAACCATCTCCCAAGGTGTCTTTGGAATAGGTAGAGGCTGCAATAGTCCTGGATAGGGTACACGCTTGTTGACATACCAGGCAATGTTGGACATAGTTTTTGACAAACCCTCGCATGCCTTTCCAGCGAAACAGTTGACGGACTCTTCTGTGTGTAACTGGAAAACTAGAGTGTCCACCAAGTGGACTGTCCTAGAAAGCAACCACAAGCTTGTTGTGAAGAACTGGGCACTGACCAACCCAAACACAGTTGCCAATTCGCAAAACACCAGATCTGAGAGAGAACTTCTTGTTAGAGGCTGGGGCAGTAGCTAACTTCTGGAGCAAGGCAACATCAAATGGGTCAGCTTGATAGCTCTGTATAATATCATGAAGCCAAGCAGGCTGCACTAAAGAAACACAGAGTAACTCAGGCAACTCATCAGAAATAACATGTGGTCTTCTAGAAAGAGAATCAACAACACTATTTCAGATCCCTTCTTATAAGCAATAGTGTATTGAAAACCCAACAACTTAGTTAGTGCCTTCTACTGCCACTTAGTGTGCAGAAGTTGCTCAGACAAACCAGCTAAGCTGTGTTGATCAGTCCTGATAACAAACTCAGATACTTGTAAATACTGGCGCCAATGCTCAACAGCTAAAATGATAGCTAGGTATTCCTTTTCATAGACTGACAGTGTTCGGTTCCTAGGCCCAAGTGCTTTACTAACATAAGGAAGAAGATGTCCATTCTGCATAAGTACTGCTCCCACACCCACATCACAAGCATCTGTCTCAATGATAATGGTTTTGGAGAAATCAGGGAGAGCCAAAATAGGAGCCGACACTAAAGCTTGTTTAAGTAGCACAAAGGCTTGTTGCTCTGTATCTGTCCAGTGAAATGGACACCCTTCTTTAGAAAATTAGACAGGGGCTTGCTCAACATCCCATAGTGTGAAATGAACTTCCTACAGTAACCCGCTAGGCCCAGAAATCCTCTTACTTCTTTGGCAGAAACAGGAACTGGCCATTCTTTAATAGTAGAGATCTTCTCAGGATTTGTGGTAACACCCTGTCCACTAATGATGTGTCCAAGATAACCAATTTGGGACTAAGCAAAAACACATTTTGAAAGTTTAACTTTCCACTTGTGCTTCTGTAATAAATCCAATACTTGAGCCAGATGCTCTAACTGTTGTGCATATATAGCACTGAATATGAGAATATCATCAAAGAAAACCACAACATATATTCTCAAAACTGGTGATAGGGTGTCATTCATAGCAAACTAAAAAGTATTGGGACCACCAGTCAAACCAAATGAGACAACCAAAAACTCATAATGACCACTATGTGTTTGGAATGCAGTTTTGTACTCTTCTCCAGGGGCCAACCTGATTTGATGGTATCCAACTCTCAGGTCTAGTTTAGAGAACCAGCAAGATCCTACTAGTTCATCCAGTAACTCATCAATGACAGGAATAGGAAACTTGCTCTTAATTGTGAGAGCATTCAGGTGCCTATAATCTATGACATGTCTCCATGTTTTATCCTTCTTCTGCACCAAGATCATAGGAGATGAGAATGCACTATTGTTGTGCCTAATAATCCCAGAAGCCAACATGTCCTGGACCTGCTTCTCCATCTCATCCTTAAGAGCAGGAGCCAACCTATAAGGTCTAATAGAGAAAGGCTAGGCACCAGGTACAAGGGGAGTTGCATGATCATATTTTCTTCTTGGAGGTAACCCTAGTTGGAGTTTCAAAGATTGGACTGAATTTGGTCAAGATGTTCTGAATGTCCTCAGGTAATTCAGACTTAACTTTATCTTCAAAGAACACTAGTGTAGACAGCTCAATGAGTGCAAAGACTTAAGGTATAGCATCCTAGCCTAATAGTGTTATCAACTTGCCATTCAACTAAAAAGAGAGCCAATGCTCAACCCAATCTACATGCATAGGACTGTGGCTAGCTAACCAGTCCAAGCCCAGTATACCATCATAGGATCCAAGAGGAAAAACCTTGAAATCATTAACTGCAATAACTGTTGAGTACATAGAACCAGGCTACCATTAGCTACCTTGACCATGGATACTGGCATCTAAGAAACTCCTTGTAGAGTAACAACAACACTGCAATCAACAAATGAATGTGTACTGTCAGAGTCAACTAAGAATATCATCTGTTTGCCTTGTAACCTCACCTTCAGCTTCATTGTGGATATAGCAGGTGCAGAAACATCACCAAAAGCAGCAGCAGAAATGGATATTGCATTCACCTCAGTAGTTGTTTCTTCTTCTGTGTCACTAACAACAGAGGGCATATTCTGAACATAGACTAGCATTTCTTGGACCACGTGCAATGTACCTCTTGCTTGCAGCGATGATCACGAGCCCAACGCTCGCCGCAGATGAAACAAAGCCCCTTAGACTTGCGATAAGCACGAAGGGAACCCCAACAATCATCAATTGCTGACGAACTGACGACATCCACCGATTTCTTGTCATCAGAGACTCGAGATACAGATGCACGAGTGATTGATGAAGCAACATAGCATTTTCCATTAGCAGACATACCACTCTGGCATAGAGACTGATCACACAACTCCTCCGACAACAGGGCAAGCGCATAGGCAGAGTCCAGATTAGTTGGCTGCTGAATGCCAACCAAGGGATGAACTGATGGGACTAATCCTTCCATGAAATAGGTGACATAGTGAACTGCACTTGGATTAGCTTCATAAGCTGTCAACTGATCATACAGCTCAGAGAACCGCTCGACATAATCTTCAACAATACTGGTCTGACGGATATGGAACATTTGTCGCACTAAGTTCTCATGCTTGTTATGACCAAAGCACAACTATAGGAGATCACAAACTTCAGACCAATTGACATTGGGTGCTCGACGCTGAACAAACTCTAGCCAACGAGCTGCAGTACCCTCAAACTGGGATGAAGCAAACGAGATCCACTGGTTCTGAGGCGTGTTCCAAAACCAAAAGTAATCCTCACAGCGAGACTGCCACAACTTTGGATTAGACCCATCAAACTGTGGGAGTTCAATTCAAGGACCAAAATGCAGAGACTCCGACATGATCGGGCGAAAATTGTCGGCGGTGGGAACTAATTGATGAGATTGAGTTGTCTCCACATGCATACCTCGAGCTTTCGGCGACACATATCGAGGGCCTGACCCTCTCTGCTCTAGATCGGACCGAGCCCCTTCTGATCCACTCGAGCCGCTGCCTACTTGTGCAGGAAGGGAACCTGGTGGAGGCTCTCTTGGAGACACTTGCTTAGACGTATGTGATGCAGCTCCACGACCCACGCCGATTTCACCACGTAGCTCGTCGAGGTTGACCCCAATGGCGAGTTTGACGTCATCGATGCGGCCCGATAGCTGATCTAACTTGCTGTCCAACTTGGCGAACGCCTTGACCACCTCCTCGCTGCACTCCGTCGAGGCCTTGGCGAGAGCAGCGTCGAAATCCGCACGGAGAAACTCATAGATCGCTCGGGTCTCCGGGGAATTTTTTCCATGGCCTCAGCCCGTCGACGAACGGCGAGGTTGGTGTTGCGGGAGCGGGTGGCGGGCGTGGCAAGGGCGGGTGGCTTCAGGATTGAACGGCTCTGATACCAGGTTGTGAGGTCTAGGGTTCGATTTCCACCATTGCCATCAAATTCGAGCTATAAGGGAAGGGATCGGGGGAGGAAGACCCAGCTCACACGCAGGAGCGCACAACTCACATGCTATCTACTAACCGTTTTGCCACACGCCACCTCCTCGAATGGTAAGCCTAGTATATGTAGGTGGGATCGTCAGGCCCATTCTGGTCCAGCGAGCCGAGCTGGTGGGCGAGGCTGCCTCTTGGGCCTGCTGTTGGTTTGAACCACGTCTTGGCGCGCCTCCTGATCGCCGACACACACTCTCGACCAAGCTCACGAAATCACATGGATCGATGACGTGGCAACCTTGCTTTACCTCACTGGCGTCTTTTCCTCTCTCTCCTTATCTCCTCCTTTTCAATCACAGCCACAAACACCTCCTCTTGTTCTTCTCTATCTTCTCACACCATGCACATCTCACTGTCCACCACCGGCCGCCGGAGAAGAGCGGAAGACGGCGACTTGGGCGGCGCCCCGTTCAGGCGTGCTCTTCAGCCAACCGCTCGCGACGCTGGCCAAGTTCGATCTCGAGCATGGCAGTGGCCCGGACATCTACGACATCTCAAAGATCGACGGCTTCAACTCGCTATGCGGCTCGCTGGGGTGATGCGTGTGCGTTGTCCGGTGTTGTACATGTGTGCGTTGTGTTGGCATGTTGATGCATGCATGCTTGTGTATTGTGTATTGATGTATGCGTATGGCCTCGGCCTGCGGGATGCGTGTACATGCTTTGGATTAGAAGCTCGCCGGCTGATGTGTGCATGTGCCCTGATGAGATGAGCGGCTAGACAATGACAGGTAGACCCGTCCACCGTCTTAAGCCCCGCCCCTACCGCAAGCGCGACGAGCTCCGGCCATCAGCGCCGCCGGTGGTGTCTTTTTATTTTATTTCTGCAAAAAGGTTTTACCGAGTGCACTACTCGGACAAATATTTGTGACACCTGGCAAACTGGCTGATTTCCTCCGTTTTCATTCTCTGTTAGAGCATCTTCAATAGCTTGTCTATATGATTGTCTATACTCATTTTCCACAACAACTTGTCTATATGGTCGTCCAAATATACACATCCTCTAAATCGACCTCGACAATGTCCACGCCTGGATAATGTGAAGGCGTTGTCTAAACTCAGCTGCAGTCATGATTTGTCCTCTCCCCAGCGACGGCCCACCTGTCATGGTCCCTGTATATAGACGTTCTGATGCAAAACTGAACGTGTATATGAGGGAATCTTTTTAGACCATTGTCTATATGAATATATAGACATCCAAATATACACATGCTGTTGGAGATGCTCTTAGTTTTCTTTTTACCGAGCTAGTTTAAACCTTTGCCGAGCGCCATGAAAACACTCGGCAAACTTCTGTTTGCCGGAAGGCGGTACGCCGGGTGTCCTTTGCCAAGTGCAACACTCGGCAAAAATCTTTGCCAAGTTTTTTCTGCCCTTTGCTGAGTTTTTTAGGCACTCGATAAAGGTGCAGAATCCAGTGGTGCCAGTCTCCCGACCAAGCAGCCTGAAATATTGGAGGAAAATAACCAATGAGCTAACACTAGTTGTAGGAAAACACATGTTCTAGGCGAGTCAAATAAATACACGATGTCATGCATGCCTTGAAGCAAAGAGTTTGTTTTACAATGGCTAAAGTCCTCAGGAGGTAGCCCAAATCTTTACATAGACGATATAGTTGATTCGACATATCGATCAACATATGCACATGTATGTTCTCAATGTTAAAAGAACATATTTACATGGATGTAATATACAACTGTTGAAATTGATCATCCACCCTAACAGTAACATACTACATGTCCGCCCAATTCGGATACCATTTGTGTGTCCAGTGGTTTGTATGAATGCAATTGATAGATTTAAAGAACTGAATGCCCTTTGCGAACTCCTGTTTTGTGGCTTCTCATTCGATTCTCCTCCTTGGTTTCCTTACTTGCGAGATGTGATTCTCCTTTGTGTTTTCCTCCAGTACTTACCACAGCGGATACAAAAACACATTATAAGCATGACTATCAGAGACTTTTTCATGTCAGTACACAACACATGAAAAAGCAAATCATATCTCAGTAGATGCGGAAGTAACTCTTTGCGTCAGTCGTTTCTCAGCTAAAACTAGAGCATTATATGTCTTGCACATGCTTTTAGCACCTTCACCTCCGACGGCGCTCAGTGCAAGGACGAGGGCGCGCACCAAGCCAGATAAACACCAAGAGGACTTGGGTGGCCTTTGTTTGAGCTGCAGCTACTGATTCTGGGATTCTGGACCTCCAAAATCTGAATCTAGAACAAACACACAGATTCTCACCCCAGATTCCTAGAATCGCTTCTAAATAATGAACTACCACCCACGTCCAAGCCGAAGCTGTGTATTTGGTGATTCTAGGTCATTCCCGAGCTGCCACTTATCGAACTAGAAGATTAGCCCAAGTTCTCCCCGTTATTACAATAGGAATGCCACTCCTCCCCTGACCCAAATTCTCCACCACCGGTTATCCTCCCCACGATCGAAAACACATAGAAAAAGCGGCGATGCGGGGCTCTTTTCCGGCGCCGGCGGGCCGCCGGCTTCTCCGGTTTCGTGCGCCCCAGAACGGGTAGATCCGGCGCCAATACCTCCGCCCTCCCAGTATTCCGGCCACCGGGCCCTGCCGCCGCCGCTGCCCACGAGCTCCGCCTGCTACGTGCCGCCTCCGATCTCTGCTTATGTCGCCTCTTTCCGAGCTCCGGCCACCATACTCTGCAAGGGCACTCCAGCCTAGCTCCGGTCGATTGGTGTCCATGCCCTCAACCTGCGCCGGCCGTTCCACCATGGTCCCAACCTCCACCTGCTTTGCCCCAAGATCCACCTGAATCGTCCCCGTTGGTGGTCATGTTGGTTCTTCGCCCCTCACCAACAGCCACACCCATCTACGATCTGGTCCGGCCTGGCAAACCACACCCTTCCACGATCAGCTCTACACATCATTGGGCAGCTTCCCTGCTCCTGGCATTTGGGGTGTTGCAGACTTTTCACAACACTTCCGGTTTCTCTAAAGCACTGTAAACAAACAGCCTGCTTCTGATTCTCAGAATCTGTAGCTGTAGCTGATTTTAGGAATCCAAGCCGAAGCCAATTCTCAGAAATCTGTAGCCCAAACAAAGGGGGCCTTAGAACACCTAGAGGTGTTTGAGGGGCTATGAAGTAGGGGTGGTACTCGTGGAATATGCCACACCGATAATGTCGTCGGCCTTGTTGAACAGAGGCGTGCCGTACTCCCAAACCGCGCCTCAAGCACGATCATGTTGTAGCCGGCTGCGCTAGTGCTAAAGACGTCTACTTCCCTAAGCTCACATTGATACCCCTGGTAGAACAGGTGGATCGAATTCTATGGCCCTGCAGAACCCATCTCCACATTCTGCCCTTTCCATGCACAAAAGTGTTTGTTAATTTGCCTGATGGCAGAGTCGACAAGAGCAAAGGGGATCCAACCAGCAGCTGGGAGCTCGGTTGTCCAGCTGGCTCAAATACGCCATCAACATCAGGTTGTCTTGGCTGCGGTCAATGCCGGGAAAGAGCTCATGGATCCTTGGCCTCCTCGGGCAATCCAATAAAGCTCAGAGTGGGCGTAGTACAACTCAATATCGAAGAAGTTGTTGACCGTGTCCAGAGCACGTCCATCGGCTGCCAAGTACTGTGATCTTCCGCATATCAGCAGCCTCTCTGACCGTCCCCACTGCAGCGAATCCAGTAGCATAGTGCTCGGCCTTATCACAAGTAGCGACGAGTGCTTCTCCTTCCTTTCTATATGTTGTATTTCAAGTTAAGTTCCTCATGGAAATTATTGTATTTTGAACAATGCACACATTTCTTGGGGCCACTCGAAAAGTAGTATGTTTTTAACACGAATTTTTGGTTTCCTCCAATATTTCAAAGTGTACTACGTTCCGAAACTAGTACGGAGGAAAAAAAAATAAACTCATTGCCTTAATGGACTTTTGACACCCTTATTCACAAGGTATGAGAGTATATATATAACATGTATAGTTTTTTCTCAGCTAAGCATGCAAATAGTGTTGAACAAGTCACCCAAAAACTGTTTTATCATAATATCATTGGAGTGCACACCACACAAATCATGTGACCATTCTTCTTCCAGTTTTTGTTTGCTCTGGCAGAAATAAAAATAAAAAGAAGAGTGGTGAAAACTTCATGAAGTGAGTAGTTGGATGTCAATTGCATGATGGGAAGTTCAAAGGCGTCTATTCTGGCAGACACGAAACAGTTGACTGACCATTGCTTTTTGGCTATGAACAATAGACTGAATAATAACAAAACATGCATGAATAAACACTGACCGTGGCAGTTAAGAATAAATAAATTTGATCACATACAAGGCTACTCCGTATATGCCACTTCTGTTTCAGTACAACACCATGAACACATTAACGGATGAGATCTCTCCGCACCTATTAATAATAAAGGCAAGATGATCTTTTTAGAAAATACGTCGTTTCGCAGCCAGAATGGGCCGGCCCATTGGCGGATGTTGTACGCCTGTACGATCTGTTCACGCTTGTGCCCACAAAGAGCAAGCTGGATAACCAGTACAGCTAAGAAGCGCTTCTGCCTACATTGGCAGCGCTAGATACTTAACAATAAGAGGCACTGTAGCAAACAAATTTGTCATACAAGTTGGTCATAGAAGCTGATAACATGGGAACGTTTTCCAAAAACACGAACAAAATTTTAAGAATAGAAGGTACTGTAGCGAATTTCTATGTAAAACATAAACATTTATTCAACTTTGAACATTTTTCAAAAATTCGAACATTTTCTGAAAACGTGAACAAAGTTGAAAAAAAGGTAGGTACCATAGAGAACTTTCTTTTAAAAAGCAAAAAAAAAAGAATTTTTTTATCATTTTCCAAAAAAATTGGAGTTAAAAAAACTTCTTCAAACTTTTAAAAATTGTTCACAATTTCAAAACATGTTCAGAATTTCAATTTTTGTTCGTGTTTTCAGAAAAAATCAAAGATTCAAAATTTGTTCGAGTGAACAATTTTTCAATTCTTTTCATATTTTCAAATTTTGTTCTCTTTTTATGATGTGTTCAGAATTTCCAAATGTGTTCCAATTTTTTCAAGATTATTTGTGTTTTCAAAACAATGTTCTCATTGTAAGACATTGTTCGCAGATTCAAAAAATGTTCGCATATTAAAAAATCTTTTGTTTCAAAAAATGTGCGCGTATTAAAAAAGTTCTGGATTGCAAAAAAAGTTTGTGTATTAAAAAAATCATGGACTTAAAAAAATGCCCACATATTAAGAAAAATAGTGGATTTCAAACAATGTTCTCGAATTTCAGAAAATGTTTATGTGTTCAAACATTGTTCGTAGAATCTATAAAATATTCAGTATTTAAAATATGTTCAGAATGTTCAGTGAAACGTTCAAAATTTTGTAGGCATTGTTTCAAATGTGCCGTTACTTTGTTTAATAAAACATCCGCGCTACCTTCATAACAAAAGCATTTGATAGGTCGAGTGGCTAGCACCAACCACTCCTTCTAGGCTCTAATGTCTTTTGTGAGGGGGGTTGTATCGAAACGGGACTCAACAAATGCATTGATTAACTCAAAATTATATCATGTATCCATCTGTTTCACCTTAACATCAGACCTCTTTATATATATACACCTGATTAAATGGCAATTTTGTGAAAAAAAGGTGCCTAACCTGAACCGACAAGCGGACGAAGCATTTAGGAAGCAGGATTATCTGAATGCATCAGTGTTATACACACACGTACACTCTCGGACTTGTTCCTCCATCGCAATTTAGTTGATTGATCATTAGCATTAATTTCCCATGGCAATGTGTATTACTAAACCAGTTACCTAGTAATACTGTTTTTCACTACTTTGTCTGCTGCAGGAACATGAGGATGGATAACTTGGACGCTGTCAAACAGGGGTTTGCATGGCAGCATGGGATGCAGGAATTAAGTAGCTTCACCCAAAGTGGTTAAAGTCACACTATCAGCTAGGAGTAGCCCTAATGTGTATCATTGTCCGTGCCACAGAGGAGTTCACTCTGAAAATTTCTGTGTATCTCTGATGTGTATGAGTGGACTGTAGCGGGAGTTTAGTGGCTACCTATTTTTTGAGCACCTAATAACCTGTTTTCATGGAGGTGTTGACAACGGATGATAAATTGGCTGTGGAATGTTTCACAGTAGAGCGATCAGTATATTTTGCATTGCGAGTTCTCATTATATCTGCAAAAAATAGAGTTCTCATTATCTCTGCAATGAATATGCAGTTTGCATGTCTGGCTGCATCGACAATCATGTACAGGTAGAGATGGTACGACCTTGTCTTACAGAAAGAAGAAAATTCAGTCACCAGGTTCAGAAAAGCAACTCAATAAGGGCATCGGTCAGGAATAAGCAACTACTCCCTCCGTTCCTAAATATAAGTATTTGTAGAGATTCCACTAGGTAGACTACAATACGGAGCAAAATGAATGAATCTAAACTTAAACTGCATCTATATACATCCGTATGCGGTCTATAGTGGAATTTCTACAAAGACTTACATTTAGGAACGGAGGGAGTAGTACCTAGCTCCTGTGATTTGCTTGAGTTCCTAAGATACACACACAAAACGAGCGATTTGTTCAGGCGTAACCATATCTCAGTCGATGTAGCAACAACTCTTTGTGCCAGTTGTTTCTCGGTTTAACTTGAAGCATCATCTCGGCGATGCTCTTTGCGAGGACGAGGGCACACACGGCGCGAGGCACACCAAGCCAGATTAAAACCTGAAAGACTAGGAACACATGGAGGTGATGAGGAGCTATGTAGTAGGAGTGGTACTTGCGGAAGCTGCCATGCAGGACACTGATAACGTCGCCTGCCAGGCTAAACAGAGACGCATTGTGCTCCCAATCTGCACCGGATGGCATTGGTGCTAAAGATGTCTACCACCCTAAGCTTGTTAAAGTTATGCAAAATTGAGAAGCAATAAAGTAAAACAGGAGCGACACGACCCTGTAGCCAAACCAAAAACCTCTCGATCTGTTTTCCCATGGCCACGTTACGCAGGAGTTCCGCCGACAGCGCCGAAGTGAATCGATCGCTAGCTCGAAGGTCGCGTACGAGGAGGCTACGGTTTGACGTGCATGTGCTAGGCACCGTTCATCAATTAAGCTACTTGCTTGCTAGCTTCAGAAGCTAGCTAGCTTTGCAAGTACGTGGAGTTCCTAGGTGATCTGATCTAGAGATCAAAAATCAACAAAGCTCACTTTTTTTTCTTTTTTTCGAAAAGGGGGAACTCCTTGGCCTCTGCATCAGGTGATGCATACGGCCATCTTTATTAACTAAAATTGTGCCAACAAAATCGAAGTTCTCAAGTCTGATAAAAGAAAGGCAGCTCACATAGAGCGCTAAAAGGCTAGAAATACAGACTAGCCATGAACAAGATGCCACAACCGGCTGGCCAAACAAAGATAGGTAAACTAATTGTCTATCCTATTACATGACCGCCATCCAAACCGGCTGAAGATATCCCGAGTGACCATCTCCCAGCGGATAGACCCAGTAACCAAAAGCTCCCTGGCCTCCATCGTAGTGAGTGGCGACCACGAACGGATCGCTGCCGTAGCTCGGAAAATAACCTGCAAAAAATGAATCCGCGATGTTCTGTTAAAAACCAAATCATTTCTGCACAGCCAGATGGTCCACAATAAAGCGCAAACTCCAACCCAAATATGTCTTGCGAAATTAGTATCAATCCCATGAAGCCAATTCCCAAATAAAGCATTGACAGTATTAGGTGGAGTGATATTGAAAGCAATGTGGACCGTCCTCCAAATATCAAAAAAGAGATGCTTAATCGTCTCGTCCTGGTCACAGAAACTACACCTAGTAGGTCCTGTCCAATTACGCTTTAATAGGTTGTCCTTTGTTAGAATAACTTGTTTATGGACAAACCACATAAACACTTTTATTTTCAAAGGAACTTTGACATTCCAGACATTCTTGGAAGTTGGAATGGAGCTCGAATTAATTACAAACAAAGCTCACATTTATACCCCTCGTAGAAGAGGTGGATGCAGTTGCTTGGTCAGGACAGCATGAGGCAAGGATGGCCTGGCTCGAGCACATTGCTCAATGCAGCTTTGGATATGGGGCTAAAGTATGCGTCTCCCTAAGTGCCTTTGTGTATGCCTATGGTCTCAGTGCTCAGCGTAATCTCGCTCACATACCCCGTCAACATCAAGGAGTCTTGATTACACTCGATGCCGGGAAAGAGCTCCTGGGTCCTTCTTGCCCTCCTTGGCAATCCAAGCGTGGCTTCTATCGATGGGCTGCCAAGCACTGTTATATATGTGCTCAGTCATGTGGGCACATATCAATATGAGTATCTTCCGCCTATCAGCATTCTCTCCGACCACCCCTACTGAAACAAAGCTGACCGCATCACAAGCAGCGGCAAGCGCTTCCCCTTCCTTGCTTTGTGCGGTATTTCAAGTCAAGTTCCTCGACGGAATGATTGTATTTTAAATTTACAAACATCTTGGTGGCACTGTGAAAAGTATGTGCTTACTATGATCTTTTGTTTTCCTCCAATATTTCAGAGTATTCCACGGACTAGAACTAATATGGAGGAAAATAATTCAAACTCATTTTGTTAATAGACTCTTGACACCTTTTTTGTATTAAGAGAAGACTTTTGGCACCCTTATTCATAAGGTAAGTGAGTATATATAGTGTAGGACTATGTAGTTTTTTCTCAGCTGAGCATGCAAATAGTGTTGAACAAGTCATCCAAAAACTGTTCTATCATTCTTTTTTTGTCATTGGAGTGCACACATCACAAATCATGTGGGCTTACTTACGTTTTCTGTTTCCTCTTGCTAAACAGAATGGTGAAAAGTTCATGATGTGAGTAGTTGAATCATGAATGTCAACTGCATGAAGAATGGTGAGAAGTTCAAGGCATAAATGCTCCCTTAGTTTCAAGACTTATTCAATACTATTAGTTGGTACTCCCTCTGTAAACTAATATAAGAGCGTTTAGATCACTATTTTAGTATTCTAAACGCTCTTATATTAGTTTACGGAGGAGTATCTAGGATGAATGGTGCGTCATGTACGTCAAAACTATACTATATTGTACATATTCCACGCATGCCAGTCAAGAACTGATTTTAAGAAAGATGATTATCTGGCAGCAAGCTTGGCTTCTCTCCATCTGCAGCGGTGGTGTTGTCGGCTATGTCTTGGTGCGGTGCCAAGCATTTGTGTCTTATGTGCTTCTTTGGGTGTCTAGCTTATTGACAGGAGGGTGCAAGGATATATGGCACAATGCGTGTGGGGCCATCTTTCAGTCAGCACTTGTTGGTGCATCTGTTGTGTTCGGTGATGTGTTGGTCAATTATTGGCCTAAACGGGTGTATTTATGCTATGGACACCCATGAACTTCTCATACATCATGGCATGCTATTGATATTGAACTACTCATTTCATGAAGTTTTCGCTTTCTTTTCTCTTCCTTTGTTGAAACAGGAAACAAAACATGGACATAGAATGATCACATGATTTTTAGTGTGTACTCGCATGATAAAAGAGATGTTGAAACAGGTTTTTAACGACTTGCTCAAGACATATCTCATGCTTAGCTAACAAGAATTATATATGCAGCCCCACACATACCACCTGCCTTGAGAATTAGGATGTCAAAGATCCATTTTTTATGAGTCTAGAACTCTAGATATGTTTTCTTCCACATTACTTTTAATTTATAGAATACTCTAAAATGTTGGAGGAAAACAAAAGATAATAATAAGCGATTTACTATCTTCAATTTCATGGCTATCAGTATCTGCAGCTCAAATCATTACCATGGATTGGATGACAATTTGCCAACGGCGGCAACGAGAATCTAACAAGCACAGGGAGAGCCAATAAGACTTGGCAGCAAATACGGCGAGAGTTGCCGCCAGAGCAAACAATGGGGGCGGCGGTGGATTTTGGTGCGCCAGTAGGATGCATTAATTTGTTTTATACGAGAATGTAGTATTGTAAGTTATCAAATTTTCTTGACTTTTTTTCTTGACGATCACCACTAGCAGGGTTAGTGTTTGTTTGCACATGTTCTTTTATTATTAAGTTAGGTGTTTATAGAGCTAATTTAAAAAGCAATCATCAGTCAACTGTTTTATCTCCGCCATCTTTTGCGCTGGGTCCCACATTGCAGTAGGAGGTAAGCGCTCCATTTTCGACAGGGAAAGCATAGAAGAAAGCAGCGAATTGATCGAATCCGTAAAACATTTTCTGCTTCTCACCTCCTCCTTGCTGATTTCTCCTCCCAAATCTCGTCTATCCCCAACATGTACCCAAATACTGGTATTGATCCAAGTGTGCGTCCCATCTCTCTGTTTGGGTCGTGACACCAAGGTAGTGACCCTGCAAATTTGCCCATCATTTTGTCAGTGATGTTTGAAAATCAATTTACTTTCTTCAGATTCATAGGTACTCTGGTTCACTCCTAGGTAGTAGTAGAGGCTAATGGGTGCTTCGCCGTGTTGTTCTTTACTCGTGAGATGTTTTTTAGCAGGTTATTTGTGGTTGGTTGTTTTTGTTTTGGTTTTCTCTGTGTTGGCTTAGTTTTTAATTATTTCTTATGGTGTGTTTCAACATAGCCGGTCCCAAGCCCGGGTAAAGGAGGAGTGTTGTGATAGGCTTGGCGAGCCAACATAAAACTCAGCCAGTCTTATAGAGATGAAACCCAAAAGATTTACGTTGGGGCGTAACCCTCTCAGCGATGCGCCACATCGGAACCCGGGTGTGGTGTCAAATGGGCAAGGGCCGGGCCATCACCCCCTGGTGGCGTGCCGTATCTTGATCCGGATATGGTGGCAAGTGCGGGACGATCAGGTCGTCGCATCCTTAGTGACGCACTACATCGGCGCCCAGATGTAGTGGAAAATGAGCAAGGGTCTTCGCATTTAACTCGGCGAGTGCGAAGGGTAAGGAAGCTAGCCGAGCCTAGGAGGATTCGCTTAGGTAGGTGGACATAGTTCTCTGACAGGGAAGTTTTGGGAGCTAGTGATGCAACGATGATATCCTTTGCGTCCAAGAAACCAAGTGGAGGGGACAGAAGGCGAAGCAGGTGGAGGATACCGGCTTCTAACTGTGGTACACGCGGATACATAATTACCCTAATATAGCTGGCTCTTTGGCTGCAAACAGAAATGGCGTAGGCATCTTGATCAACAAGAGCCTCAAGTATGGAGTGGTAGACGTCAAGGGACGTGGGGACCGGATTATCCTGGTCAAGCTGGTAGTTGGGGACTTAGTTCTCAATGTTATCAGCGCATATGCCCTGCAAGTAGGCCACAATGAGAACACGAAGAGGAGTTCTAGGAACGCCTGGAAGACATGGTTAGGAGTGTACCGATTGGCGAGAAGCTGTTCATAGAAGGAGACCTCAATGGCCACGTGGGTACATCTAACACAGGTTTTGAAGGGGTGCATGGGGGCTTTGGCTATGGCATCAGGAATCAAGAAGGAGATGTCTTAAGCTTTGCTCTAGCCTACGACATGATTGTACTTAACACCCTCTTTAGAAAAAGAGGATCAGATCTGGTGACTTTTAGTAGTGGCCAACACTCTAGCCAGATTGATTTCATGTTCTTGAAAAGATAAGATAGGCGTGCGTTCCTAGAATGTAAGGTGATACCCGGAGAGAGTGTTGTACCTCAACATAAGTTGGTGGTTGTTGACTTCCGCTTTCGGATTCGTGTCTAGCGGGATAAGCGAGCCAAAGTCGCTAGAACGAAGTGGCGGAAGCTAAAGGGGGAGATAGCTCAGGCATTCAAGGAGAGGGTCATTAAGGAGGGCCCTTGAGAGGAAGGAGAGGATGCGGACAGTGTGTGGATGAAGATGACGGCTTGCATTTGTAAGGTGGTCTCGTAGGAGTTTGGAGTGTCCTGGGGAAGGAGAAGTGAAGATAAGGATACCTGGTGGTGGAATGATGATGTCTAGAATACAATTGAAGAGAAGAAAGATTGTTCAGACGCCTATACCTGGATAGGAGTGCAGACAATATAGAGAAGTACAAGATGACGAAGAAGGCCGCAAAGCGAGATGTTAGTGAAGCAAGGGGTCGGGCGTATGAGGACGTCTACCAACTGTTAGACATGAAGGAAGGTGAAAGGGACATCTATAAGATGGCCAAGATCCGAGAAAGGAAGCGGGATATTGGCCAAGTCAAATGCATCAAGGACGGAGCAGACCAGCTCTTGGTGAAGGACGAGGAGATTAAGTATAGATGGCGGGAGTACTTTGACAAATTGTTCAATGGGGAGTGAGGGAGTCCTGGACTAGGGGGTGTCCGGACAGCCGGACTATCATCGTCCGCCGGACTCCAAGACTACGAAGATACAAGATTGAAGACTCCGTCCCGTGTCCGGATGGGACTTTCCTTGGCGTGGAAGGCAAGCTTGGCGATACGGATATGTAGATCCGAGAAAGGAAGCGGGATATACGGCAAGCTTGGCATGAAGGAAGGTGAAAGGGACATCTATAAGATGGCCAAGATCCGAGAAAGGAAGCGGGATATCCGAGAAAGGACACTGGAAGACCACCCCAACACATGATGTATATATGGGGGATACCCCAAAAGGAAGCGATAACGAGGACCAACAGGGCGCGGCAAAAGATAGTCCCGCCGATAAAAAACCAAAACGGCGACGCAGACGCCGCCCTAAGTCCCGCCTCGACAACAGCAGCGCTCCTAATGACCCAGCAATAGAGCAGGGCAAACCAGTGGACGACGAACATGCAGCCAAGCAACCGTCCTAACAAGACGAGTCGGATAATCAATCCATGCCCGGCGCAACCAACAGTCCAGACGACCTCACGCCAGACACACCACCGGAGAATAAAAATCTTCGGAAAAGACTCGTCGCCACTGCAAGAAGTTTGAAGAAGGAAAAACGGAAGCTCAAACAGCGGAAGACATACTCAGAATGAGGTGGAGCAAAGTGCTCAAAACCGCAGACAAATACGGCAATGGACATCAATCAAAGAGCTACCCGAAGCGCAAGCTGCTGCCAGAATTTGACGAGGAAGCCATAGAGCCCCCACAATCAAAAAACAAAGAGGCCGCCTGGCCGGATAGACGGCCAGATGATAGGCCAAAATCTAAAAGCGGCGCCGCACACAAGCCGACTCATGACACTAGAAAAACACATGGCCCAGCCAGGTCCATTTACGGGCCAAAAAAGAGGGCCCCAGGAATCAACACAACACGTCAAGTGTTCGAAGACAGCGATACATCCAAATACAGGGGCGCCGCACACCCACTATGTTTCACCAATGAGGTGCTGGATCATGAATTCCCAGCAGGGTTTAAACCCATAAACATAGAGGCTTACGACGGAACAACAGACCTGGAGTCCGGATAGAGGATTATATACTACACATACACATGGCTAGAGGAGATGATCTCCACGCCATAAAATATTTACCCCTCAAGCTCAAAGGGCCAGCCCGTCATTGGCTCAAAAGCCTCCCAGAAAACACTGTTGGAAGTTGGGAAGAGCTTGAGGACGCATTTAGAGCAAATTTTCAAGGGACTTATGTCCGCCCTCCGGATGCAGATTTATCTAAGTCGATAACTCAACAGCCCGAGAGTCAGCACAAGAATTCTAGAACAGGTTCCTTACTAAAAAGAACCAAATAGTCGACTGTCCGGACGCCGAAGCCTTAGCAGCTTTTAAACACAACGTCCGAGACGAATGTCTCGCCAGACACCTCAGCCAAGAGAAGCAGAGGACAATGTCCGCGCTAACAAGCCTCATGACCCGCTTTTGCGCGGGGGAAGATAGCTGGCTAGCAAGATGCAGCACCAGCGACCCAAGTACATCCGAGATCAGAGATGGAAACGGAAAATCATGACGCAGAAAAGATTAGCGCCGGAATAAAGAGAAAAGCCCAAAGAATACGGCGGTCAACGCCGGATTCAAAAGCTCGCGGCCAAAAAACAAAACACTGCCTCTTAAGGGTAACAGTGATGAGCTATCCAACTTAAACAAAATTTTGGATCGAATATGTCAAATCCACAAGACTTCGGAAGGCCAAAGAAACCACACCCACCGAGATTGTTGGGTTTTCAAACAGTCCGGCCGACTCAACGCCGAACACAAGGGGCTCGACGCATTAAGCGAGGATGATGATAAACCCCACCAGCAGAGCACCAGAAAACAAAAGACTTTCCCACAAGAAGTCAAAGCAGTAAACTCATTTCATGTGATAATACAGAAAAGCAATGCGGCACCCGCTGAAATGGGTCTTGCACGGTCCACCCCAGCGGAACCTCGAGATTGGATGTCAAAACCAATCACTTTTGACCACCTGGATTATTCCAAAAGTGTTCGAAATGCAGGATGGACTGCTCTGATATTGGATCCTATAATCGACGGACTACCATTTACAAAAGTCCTGATGGACGGAGGCAGCGATTTAAACCTGCTATATCCAAACACAATCCGCAAGTTGGGGATAGACCTTACTAAAATTCGACATAGCCGCACTTCCTTTAAAGGAGTGATGCCAGGCCCTTACGCCAAGTGCATAGGCTCCTTATTACTAGAAGTTGTGTTCGGGTCACCGAACAACTCCCGACGCGAAAAACTAATCTTTCATGTCGTCCCGTTCAGAAGTAGCTATCAAGCACTATTGGAACGTGAAGCTTTTATCCGCTTCAACGCCATACCACATTACGCGTCTCTTACACTAAAAATGCCCGGTCCACGTGGCATCATTTCATTGTGAGGGTCATTCAAAGACCCCGGACACGGCTAGACGAGTTCGGCATAAATAAGCTAGGGGCTCCCTAGCCGCACACCCCTTAACAAGGGGCTGTGCGTATAAGCAACAATGAGCTAATATAGACTCCGCTTTACTTATTAATATTTTTCATAACTTTTTCTCGCATGATTTCCTTTCAAACTAAGTTCCTCTCTTTTTACAGATGAACAACGTGCACACCCGTCCAGGAGAACGGCACAACGGAGACACGGGCGCAGACGTGCAGTAGGGACCCGTCACAAGGATTTTTTTCAGATTAAGACCCTGCGTAAACCTTTTTTCCTGTCTCTTGTTGCTATAATCCCCTGGTTTCTCATTATAACCAGAGTGGAGCCTGACGTTTTGGCATCGGCCGCGTCAAAGGACCTTGCCCGGACCTGGACACTAGGGGTTTAGGGCATTGTTCTGCCCATTATTATAAAGACCGAACACCTTAGGGAGTGTTCGGCGTCTCGAGTTAGGCCTTATATGCATCAGCTCCGAATCATGTCTTTGGTCAAATGTTGGGTTTGCCCGGCTCCTGTGTTTTGCTGCCTTACGTTCAGTATCATCGGCTAACGCGGCACCGGAGAACTCTGCGATTGTACCCAGCTCGGCCGGGCGAGCACCTCAAGAGAGAAAGCCAAAACCGACCATCATGATACTGCGAGAGACTGGTCAACCACTCGATCGACCACCGGAATGTTTAGAATTCTCTGCTTTGACGAAGGACCATTTCCGGTCAGCACACACGCCCGAATTCGGGCGCGGTATTGCCAGGGCTATATTGTAACCCCACCCTCGAACTCCAATGGCTAAGTGAAAGTGATAAAGCATCATAGTCCGGTTGCCTTGTTTGCTACGTTACCACCTCCTCAACAGGACCGAGACGTCGGATTAAGTGTGAAAATGCGCTATTTTTTGCGAACACCCCCCACACCTTGTGCGTGGGGGCTGAAGCCGAAGACTGCCATCTTCAAGGTTATACACACGTATACATAAACGGCCGCATAGGAGATATTTCAATACTTGGAACGCACAAGTATAAAAAGCGATTACATCATAACCATTGTTTTACAAGATAAAACGTTCACTTGAACGTGACATTTTTCGAGCACTGCAACTCTATTACACGAGCACCATGCATAACTTCCCCAAAATAGTGCTCGACGGGTAATCGGCTTTCGTCCGAGCCCTGGGTCGCAACAGCGGTGGCATCCATCTCTGTCCAATGTGTCTTCACACGGGCAAGGGCCATCCGCGCACCCTCTATGCAGGCCGACCGCTTCATCTCCTTGATATGCGGCACCGCCCCAAGAAACTCCTGCAATAAGCCAAAATAGCTCGTCGGCTTGGGCCTCTCCGCCGGACATGAGTCACGATATCCGCATGGCAAGTCCGACAACCTATTCAGCTCAGCCCATTCGGCCAACCGATCGGTCAGCGGAAGTGAACGATCCAGACTATGGAATTGAGACCAAAATAGCTCTTCCGTCTTGTGATCCTTCTTACTTCGAAAGTGCACAACGGCATCCGCCGCACTCGCCGCTAAGTCCATATATGGATCCTCCAGACCCCACAACTGGCCAAGCTGGGCATACTTTGGATCCATAAACCTGCGGCGTAGCAGAAAAGGCTTGCCAGCCACAATGTCTCCGGCCTGACGCAGCTCCTCCTTCATATCCCGCATTGCAGAACGGGCATCGTTGGCTTCGGCGGTGGCCTTCCCCAGGTCTTCTCGCTCCGATAGGCGCTCCTTTTCAAGAGCCTCATTGCGGTCGGTAGCATCCTTCAATTTCAAGGCCAATTCGCCATCTCTTCCTCGCTTAGGCAAGTGTGCAGCCCTTCGCTTTAACTCCTCGGCCGCCCTCGAGGCAGCCGCATCACTCCTTCCGCTTGCTCCTTGGCTTGAGCAAGTTCGCCCGGGTTTCCACAGCAGCAGCACCATCTGCGTCAAGCATAAATATTGTAAGAGGTGGGCTTTAGCTCCCTTAATAGGTGACTGCGGAGAATTAATTTACCTTGCGACTCGTCAAGTCGCCTGTTGACTAGCGCGATGTCTGCATCCGCCACATCGAGTTGCCGCATTAATTCGGCAACTCCATCAGTCCGGCTAGCCCCCGGACTATCCGCCACCTGCATAGGAAAGGCGACTCTCAATACACGCGATTTTGATCCTCGGCACGCTGTCGCTTTCGACAACCTACCGAGTCTCAGGGGCTACTATCTATACAGGGTGCACTTTAATGTGCAAAACTGTCAAAAAAAAGGTGCGTCGTTTTTACGTACCTCAAAACCCGCCAGCAAACTCCTGACGGCATTATGCAATCCGCTTTCGGCGGACGAAATCCTTCCAATCACCATGCTCATCAATGCACGGTGATCTTCTGAGATGGACGCCTTCTCAAGCAGATCCTTCAGCTCCCCCGGCCGAACACTAGTCGGCGCCGAACTCTTCGGCTCTGCCGGGCTCGGGGATACCCTCCGTGACGACACTTCAGGCTCGTCCGCCCTATCCGACGGCGCAGCAGACGGAGGCGTCTCGCTCTCCATCATCTCCGGACGAAGATCCCCCGAAGACGAGCTCATCTGAGAAGGTCACAGATCCGAACTACAAGGTAAAAATTTCGGTTATCCTCAGAAGCACAAATAGGAATGTTTCTTATCAATGAACTCCCCTTTTTCTACTCACGGCTCGCTGGAGGGCTGATTCTTTAGAGAAGACTGTGCGGCCGGGGCCTCCCCGGATGCAGGACCCTCTGGTGAAGATTTCTTCCCCCGCTTAGAGCATTACTAGTAGAACCCTCAAACCCTCAAACCTTGTAGCAGTTTTAAGGGTTGAGAAGTGCCAGTTTTTGACACTTTTAAGGGTTGAAAAACAGGGGCAAAGACTAGAACCCTCAAACCCAAACCGTAAACTGCTTTAAGGGTTGGATTTGAGGGTTCTAGTCTTTGCCTCAACCCCAACCTTTAAAACTGTCATTTCATATATCATACATTTCATCACATTTCATCATATGACATATCACAAATTCCATCACAATTGACATAAAACAATAATCATTCTAGTTATTATTACAACATCGAATAAAACAATAATCATTCAAATTATTACAAAAATGTTTGAGCAAATAACACTAATTGTTCGAATCAAATAGGACATAGGAAAGGAAAAAAAGATACATCATGGGCCAATGCGCTGCCCATCCAACTGCCAGTGGTGCTCTATTAGATCATCTCGGAGCTGACCATGAGTGGTTGCATCCTCAATCTGACGATGTGCTTGAAGAAAAGCGTGTATGCGAGAAGGGTTTCTTTCCGGTTGCACACGGGTACCAACATTGTCATAGAAACAAGGGAGGTTTAACCCTCTCTCGTCCTCTAGGATCATGTTGTGCAGAATCACACAACATTTCATGATGTTCATCAAGGTTTTTTTGTCCCAAAACCGAGCTGGACCACGAACTATGGCAAACCTTGCTTGCAAAACACCGAAAGCTCTCTCAATATCTTTGCGGGCTGCCTCTTGTGCCTTGGTGAAATGAGCCTCTTTTCTTGTTAAGGGAACCCCATTTTTCTCCTTAATGGACTTCACAAGATTTGCCCATTCGGGATAGATGCCATCGGTGAGATAGTATCCCATTGAGTACTCATTGTCCATGATTTTGTAGTTGCAAGCTGGAGCATCCCCAGAAATTAATCTTTTGAAACAAAGGAGATCTATTGAGGATATTGATATCATTGAGTGTTCCTGGCAACCCAAAGAATGCATGCCAAATCCATGTGTCCTGAGATGCTACGGCCTCAAGCACAATGGTAGCATCACGGCTTTTACGCCTTTGGGCAATTTTTCCACCTCCAATGCATGCAGTCAAGACTACCTAGCATCCCCGGCCATCCCCTTTTTTCATTCATTTCCATTAATCTTTTTGTATCTTCCTCGTTTGGTGCCCAAAGATACTGCTCACCGTACAACTTGATCACCAACTTGGCAAACCTACGGACTGACTCCGTGGTTGTATCTTGCCCAATGCGAAGATACTCGTCGGTATAATCCGCGGGTATGCCATAGCGAGTACCGCATTGTCACCGATATCTTTTGATATGCACTAAACCCCATGATACCGGGCGGCGTTTCTCGACGCTTAAAGTAATATGAGGCGGCCTCACAATCGGTGACAATCTTCACAAACAAACCACGCCGATTCGGTACCTTCGCGGAAGAGACGAGGAGGGTATGTAGGTACCTCCGCCAAGTAGTCTTCCATCAAATGCTCGTGTCCGAGAGCGCGTTCCGTAGATGGTGACTCGCCCCATCTTCGACCCTCTCCTCGATCCATCAGCCTCACGCGGTTTTCAAAGGATTGCACGTCGATGAGGAGGTTCATCATCTCGACGTCGTCGTCTTGCAACAACTCGTCGATGTCCGAATCGTCGGATGACAACCAACCCGACGAATCGGACAACGAGTCCATGTCGTTGTTGTTCACCTCCATCTACACAATACAACAAACAATAAATTGTGAGTGCCAACAATGAATAAAAAGGAAAAAATAAAACAAAAGGAAGAACATGAAGCATACCGCGGGTTAGGGCAAGCGACGGCCGGCGCCGAGGGAGGCGGCGGCGGCGGACGGTCGGCGGCTCGAGGAGACCGCCTGCCTCGCCTCTCTGGGGCGGAGGCGGCTGGGGCGGAGGCCGGGGGGTCGCCGGGCGGGGCGGAGGTCAGGGGGCACCGGGGCGGGCTGGGCGGGGCGGAGGTCAGGCGGGGCGCCGGTGGGGAGGCAGCGGGCGCTGGAGGCCGGAGGTCGCCGGGCCGGGCGGAGGCGGCAGCGCGAGGGAGGCGGGAGGCGGGAAGGGCGGATCCGCGCGGGCGGAGCGCAAGACGAGGAGGACGACGGCGGCCGAGGGAGGCGGGGGCAGCCGGAGAGGCGGCAGGGCGGGGCGGCGGCGCTGAGGCCGGAGGCGGAGTTGGGAAGGGAAACTTCCTCCCGCGATGGGGAAATGAGTGCGGGCTGGGTCGAGCGCCTCCACCCTCACTTCTACGGTTCGAATTGCGTTTGAGGGTTGGACCCTTACTTTTTTTTGAGGGTTTGAGGGTTTAGGGGTTCTAGTCTTTGCGTTTTTTGTTGCAACCCGCAAAAAGCGGTTATTTATGAGGGTTTGAGGGTTTAGGGGTACTACTAGTAATGCTCTTAGGGGCTTTGGCCTCCGGGCTTTCGGAGGCGGTCCTCTTCTCCCCTTGGAGGGAGGGATTCTCGATCCCCCCTTCTTCAAGCGCCCCCTTGGGCGAGGTGATAGCTCCTCTATTTTCCCCTTCGCCTTCTTCTGAAGGCGCGACCTCCAACATTCTGACCAGCACGGGCTCCGGCGCGGTCTCTGGGAGGGGGGCCGGACACCGTATCAGCTTTGCTTGCGCTATTCACTCCTGCTGAAGGATAACGGGTTAAAAGCGAATTGTAAAAGGGCAAACAAACGGTGCGTCCGAACACTGAGCTACTTACTTGTGTATCCGGGCGATTGCAGCTTAGGCCGGCATCCTCGGTCAATTCCGGACATGCCACCTGCGGTCCAAAGAATAACTTGTACATCTCCACGGGTGTCACACCCATGAAGTGTTGGAGAATCCGTGGTCCCTCCGGATTGAACTCCCATAGCCGGAGAGGACGGCGTTTGCAGGGTAGAAGACGCCTGATTAGCATAACCTGCATCACCACGACCAGATCGATCTCCCTCGCTTGGAGGTCTCGAATCCAGCCCTGCAACTGGGGCACGTCTTTTGACGGCCCCCAATTGAGCCCTTGGTTGACCCACGACATCAACCGTCGTGGAGGTCCCGAGCGGAATGGAGGCGGTGGTTTCTGCTTGCTGCCCTTTGGAGCGGTGATATAGAACCACTCCTGCTGCCACAAGCCGAGCTCCTCTTGGAAGGAGCCCTCGGGCCACGGGGCATCGGCCCTCCTGCTTATGGCCGCCCGCAAGACTCGCTTGACGCCCGATCATCTTCGGCTCCACATTGAAGGTCTTCAGCCACAGGCCGAAGTGGGGGGTGACGCGGAGGAAGGCTTCGCAGACGACGATGAATGCGAAGATTTGGAGGATGGACTCCGGAGCCAAGTCGTGGAATTCCAACCCATAGTAAAACATGAGCCCTCTCACAAAAGGATCCGTCGGGAAGCCTAAACCCCGACGGAGGTGGGATACGAAGACGACATACTCGTCGGGCTCGGGGGTGGGGATGGCCTGCCCTTCGGCGGGCAACCTGTGCGAAATCTCGTAGGACGGGTACTTGGCTTCTCGCAGCTTTAGCACGTCCTCCTCCGTAACGGAGGAGGGCATCCACCGGCCCTGAAGGTCGGAGCCGGACATTGTTGAAGGTCCGAAGCGCTCGAATCTGGGGCTCTGGGTGTTGGAACTTGGAGCGAGGAGAAGATTCGGTGGAAGATTGAAGAAAAGGAACGAGCCTTGGTCCTATTATACAGAGGGAGAATACCAAGAGCCGTCTCCATGACCGTTCGGGACTCGCCTTCGATAGAGGAGGCGTGGCGACGGGCGCGGTTGGGTTACCCACATCCATATTGATGAGAATCCCGGAATAAGGGGAACACGATCTCTGCTTCGACAAGACGTGCCAAGGAAACCGCTTTGCTAAACACGCTGAGGCGGTATAATAAAAAACGATTCAAGTAAAGGCTTGGTAGTGGTGTGACATCATGCCGCAAAATACGTCAGCAGATTGAACTTGTGTATATATTATTCGCTCTATGGTGGAACATGGAATTTATTTTGCAGAGTCAGACACTATCCTGGTGTTCACAATCTTTTCTGGATTATTCGAAGAAGGAACCCGCCTTGCAATGCCGAACATTATGCGCGCCAGACTTATCGTCATGAAGCCTGGTTCAGGGGCTACTGAGGGAGTCCTGGACTAGGGGGTGTCCGGACAGCCAGACTATCATCGTCCGCCGGACTCCAAGACTACGAAGATACAAGATTGAAGACTCCGTCCCGTGTCCGGATGGGACTTTCCTTGGCGTGGAAGGCAAGCTTGGAGATACGGATATGTAGATCTCCTACCATTGTAACCGACTCTGTGTAACCCTATCCCTCTCCGGTGTCTATATAAACCGGAGGGCTTAGTCCGTAGGACACAACATACATTACAACAATCATACCGTAGGCTAGCTTCTAGGGTTTAGCCTCCTTGATCTCGTGGTAGATCCACTCTTGTAATACCCATATCATCAATATTAATCAAGCAGGACGTAGGGTTTTACCTCCATCAAGAGGGCCCGAACCTGGGTAAAACATCGTGTCCCTTGTCTCCTGTTACCATCCGCCTAGATGCATAGTTCGGGACCCCCTACCCGAGATCCGCCGGTTTTGACATCGACAGGGAGAATGAGAGTTCTAACATTTAACTAGACGACTCCTTTGATGAGACCATCATGCGTTTTGTGCGGCGAATCTAGGAGTCTGAGGTCAAAGAGGCTTTAAAAAGGATGAAAGGAGGCAAAGCGATGGCCCCTGATTGTATCCCCATTGAGTTGTGGAAGGCCTCGGGAACACAGCGATAGTATGGCTAACCAAGCTTTTCAACCTCATTTTTCGGGTAAACAAGATGCCAGAAGAATGGAGACGGAGTATATTAGTACCAACCTTCAAGAACAAGGGGGATGTTTAGAGTTGTACTAATTACCATGGAATTAAACTGATGAGCCATACAATGAAGCTATGGGAGAGAATCATTGAGCACCTCTTAAGAAGAATGACAAACGTGACCAAAAATTCATTTTGGTTTCATGCCTGGGAGGTTGGTCATGGAAGCCATTTTCTTGGTACGACAACTTATGGAGAGATACAGGGAGCAAAAGAAGGACTTGCATATGGTGTTCATTGACTTGGAGAAGGCCTATGATAAAATATCGCGGAATGTCATGTGGTGGGCCTTGGAGAAACACAAAGTCCAGCAAAGTACATTACCCTCATCAAGGACATGTACGATAATATTGTGACAAGTGTTCGAACACGTGATCTCAACACTGATGACTTTCCGATTAAGGTGGGACTGCATCAAGGGTCAGCTTTGAGCCCTTATCTTTTTGTCTTGGTGATGGATGAGGTCACAAGGGATATACAAAGAGATATCCCATGGTGTATCCTCTTTGCGGATGATATGGTGCTAGTTGACGATAGTCGGACGGGGGTAAATAGGAAGCTAGAGTTATGGAGACAAACCTTGGAATCGAAAGGGTTTAGGCTTAGTATAACTAAAACCGAGTACATTATGTGCGGTTTTAGTACTACTAGGTGTGAGGAGGAAGATGTTAGCCTTGATGGGCAGGTGGTGCCTCAGAAGGACACCTTTCGATATTTGGGGTCAATGTTGCATGAGGATGGGGGTATTGATGAAGATGTGAACCACAAAAGCTAAAAGGCAAGTTCTACAAGAGGCGATTCGACCCGTAATGTTGTATGGCACTGAGTGTTGGCCGACTAAAAGGCGACATGTTCAACAGTTAGGTGTGGCGGAGATGCGTATATTGAGATGTATGTGTGTCCACACGAGGAAGGATCGAATCCGGAATGATGATATACGAGATAGAGTTGGGGTAGCACCAATTGAAGAGAAGTTGTCCAACATCGTCTAATATGATTTGGGCATATTCAACGCAAGCCTCCAGAAGCTCCAGTCCATAGCGGACGGCTAAAACGTGCGGAGAATGTCAAGAGAGGTCGGGGTAGACCGAATTTGACATGGGAGGAGTCCGTTAAGAGAGACCTGAAGGATTGGAGTATTACCAAAGAACTAGCTATGGACATGGGTGCGTGGACGCTTGCTATCCATGTGTCAGAGCCATGAGTTGGTCGCGAGATCTTATGGGTTTCACCTCTACCACCCCAACTTGTTTGGGACTAAAGGCTTTGTTGTTGTTGTTGTTGTTGTTGTTGTGGTGGTGGTGGTGTTGGTGGTGTTTCTTTCGTCCGTATATCGTGATGGGCTGTTGTTAGAGACGCTATTTGTTTTAAGAGGAGTGTGGAGTTGTTCGATGCGTGGTTATGGTGTCATTGCATCTTTTATCCTCGGTGTCAGCCAGTGGTTGTTGTGTGGGCCTTTGGGTTCTCATATTCCACACTGATACAGTGCAATTGTAACTATAAAGTTTATATGTGTCGGCTGATAAAGTTGTCGCTCGCTCAGCTAAGCTCCCTGCTCCACTCGCTCGCTTAGTTTATTTTTCTCGGCTCGCTTCACTGCTAACTCATAAAAGTCGGGTACCTTTTTAAAATTGAAAAGGTTCATTAAATCAAAAGATGTTCATATATTTTCACAAATCTAGATTTTTTTAAAAAAATTGCAAACAAAAAATTACATGTTTTTTCAAAAATATATTCATAGAATTCAAAAAATGTTCAAAAATTTAAAATAAAGTTAGAAAATTTACAGAATTCTCATAACCTTTGAAATATGTCCGTAAAATTTAAAAAATGTTCATGAATTTAACGCCTTATAGGCAGGCCCAGTGAACCCACAGCCCCCTACACACCAGAAGGCTTCAAATCTAGGGAGCATGGTATCTTAATAGATAGATTTACGGTGAAATATATTTGGTTGAAACGTAAGTGAGAAGTCAGGCGTTATCATTAGTAGGCAAACATATTTGGCAATGAACATACAGTTTCTTTTCTCTGACTACATCGACAGTCATGTACAGGTAGAGAGATGGTACGGCCTATTCTCAGTCCTCTGGGCAATCTCTCACACACACCGCCAACGGCAGGGAGTCTTGCTTCAGTCAATGGCGCGAAAGCTCCTGAATCCTCGGCCTCCTCTGGCAATTCAGTCGAGCTCAGAGTGGGAGCAATACAACTCAATGTCATCGAAGCTGTGGACCGCGCCTCAATCGCCTGCCAAGCACCGTGGTATATGTGCTCGATCATGTGGGGACATGTCAATATGAGTATCTTCCGCCTACCAACAGCCTCTCCAACAGTCCATATTGCAGCAAATCCGGTCACATCACAAGTAACGACAAGCGCTTCTCCTTGCTTGCTCTGTGTGGTATTTCAACTCAAGTTTCTCACCGAAATGATTCTATTTCAAATTTACAAATATCTTGGCGCCGCCACGAAAAGTATGTGCTGACCATGCTCTTTTGTTTTCCTCCAATATTTCAGAGTATACCACGGGCAAAAACTAACAAGGAGGAAAACAAATCCAAACTCATTACATTACAAATAGACCTTTGACATCCTTGTTCACAAGGTAGGTGAGTATATATAGTAGGTCTATGCCTAGTTTTTCTTTTCACGGCTAAACTTGCAGATAGTGTTGAACAACTCATTCAAAAACTGTTTTATCATTGGAGTGCGCACTGCACAAATCATGTGACCATTCTGCTCATTCAAAAACTGTTTTATCATTGGAGTGCACACCACACAAATCATGTGACCAGTCTGCTTCCATTTTTTATTTCCTCTTGCAGAAGGAAAATAAAGAAGAATGGTGGAAACTTCATGAAGTGAGTGGTTGAATGCCAATTGCATGAAGAATGGTGAGAAGTTCAAGGACGTGCAGTCCATAAATACTCCCTTAGTTTCAAGACTTCTTCAATACCTAGGAAAGGATCTCAGTGTACCTATGAATCTGAACAAAGTGAACTGTTTTTTAAACATAACAGCAAAATGACGGGCAAAGTTGCAGGGCCACTACCTTGGTGTCACGACCCAAACAGAGAGATGGGACGGACACTCGGATCAATACCGGCATTTGGGTAAAAGTTGGGGATAAGGAGCAAGGGTGAGAAGCTGAAGACTTTTGACTTAGCTCTACATAAACACCGAACTGAATAATAACAGAACATGGATGTGCAAACAAACACTGGTCATGCTAGCAGCGACCGTCAAGAATAAAGGCCAAGAAAATTTGATCACATACAAGACCACATTCTCGTATAAAAAAATGCATCGGGTATGACAATTGATAACTGGGATGCAGTTAAATCCGTGAGAGTTGCGTAATCGCGTCATCTTGATAGACAAAATCCATGATTTAGATCACATGACCATAGGGACAATGCTGGTGACACGCGCAAGAACACGGTGGTGTGGTTGAAAATTAGTGTACATCAATTTTCCCTGTTGAATCTCTACGAATGAAAGACACGTCTTAATTACAAGATATTATAAAAGATCTCCGAGATCTCTTCCTTGAACCAACGATTGTCAATGCTTCTATTGCAGCAGAAGCAGCAGCGGTGTGGGTCGAATGTAATTAACATGAGAAAAGATTATATTAGCCTCACAAGAACAATAATTTAAAAGTACAAAACCATTTTGTAACTGTCTAGTTTGCAGGGGGTGGCTCTTCTATATTTTGTGAGCATCTTGATGAAGGCAGTATACTAAATTGCTTATCATAACTTTTTGTTTTCCTCCAATATTTCGGAGTATATTCTACAGATTGAAAGTAATATGGAAGAAAACGTATCTACACTCATAAACAATGGACCTTTGACATCCTAATTCTCAAGGCAGGTAGCATGTGTGGGCTGTATGTATAATTTTTGTTAGCTAAGTGTTGATAAGTGTTGATCAAGTCGTTCAGAAACTATTTTAACATATCTTTTATCATGCGAGTACACACTAAAAATCATGTGATCATCCTATGTCCATGTTCTGTTTCTCAGTGACAAGTTCATGTGTGTCCATTGTATAAAATAGTTACTACTCCGTTTTAGGCCTTAATTATTCCAGACTTGTGATTCAGAAATGTAAAACCGTTCTACCGATCATCATATGCAAATGTATGTCTTCTCAAAAATAATCTTGAAATCGATCATCCACCACAGCATCCATGTACCACATGACCACCCAACTCAGATGCCATTTGCATGTCAAGTGGTTTCAAAAGAACTCGGTGCCCTTTACGCACTCTCGTTCTGAATCAAGAAATGCATTTCATCCAGTTTGTAGCTGATGGCAGTGCAACATGATTCCGATATCACAAGAATACACCTAGACAACCAAGAACCAACATAAATCAACTTTATCTAGAAGATCGTTACAGCCAGCAGATGCACCATATGTACACGATATTTCTCTTGTGACGTCACAAGCCAGACAGCGACCGATTGATGCCTAAGGTACATTGGTTCCCAGAAATAAACATGTATTCATGCCCTTAAACACGGAAAAAGAAGAGCTAGCTGTATGACTAAGTGACTGACTGCATTTGCACAAGCGCACAAAAAAGGTCGGCTTGGTGACAAATCATTCATTCATAGAGATCCGACGACATGGATCCATCACCTGTCTAGTCCGCCTTCTCTTGGCCTGAAAGTGAGTAGCTTTGACCTTTCTTCTTAGGCGACGAACCAGTGTCTTGCTCAGGTTCAGATAGCGATAGATGAGGGTTCATCCCTTCGTCGATTGGGAGTGTCCGCTTCGAGCCCTCGAGAGCTACACCAAGAACAATGTTATCTTCGAAGGCAGGTCTGCTAGATTCCTTCTTTGGAGTAGCAACTGAAGCACCATCTCCTTGTCCTTCTGATCCTTGAGCCTTCCCTTCATCGGTCTTGGAAGTAGTAGACGGAACAGGATCTGCCCACGGAGTTGTGGGAGATGGTATAGTTGTTTTCACATGATCCTTCTTCAACCCAGCATCGTCTGGAACCAATTTTTTCTCCTCCTGCTTCTCCGAGTTGTTTAAACTAGAACCATCAGGTGCGTCTGACTTTGTCTCTACCGCTGATACACTTGCCACCTTTGCTTTCTGATCTTCACGTGCTACCGCTGGTCGAGGAGGTTTCTTGTCGTCACTGATCCTTGCAGAAGTATCGATCAGGAGGGGACGGCCACGTACACGGGGACTATATGTATCCTCTCCAAAAGGAATGTTGTCAATGTCTGCGTTGCCATATGATTTCTGAACTGTTCGGATCTGTGTAGCAAGCCTTGCCCTGTGGTGCCCAACTATCGTAAGAAGATCCAACATAACAGCTTCCTGTTGCAATTTGGAACATCAAAACAATTCGTACAACTGGTCCTACCTAAACTGAGCAGCAATTTTATTACACCATGTATATGCTATATACAAATTAATATGCCCCCACATCTGTTGCAAGGAGAATATGTAGCATCAGATACAGAATAAATTACCTGGACATTTAGATACTCTTCAAAATGCGATGTCTTCACAAAGCAGGATATGTATATCTGCAGGACAGCACAACAGTACAATACAGATACTTCAGGATGCAAAATTTGGCACAATGTAAAACTGAAAACAATCAAACGGCAAGTGCTCTGATATTTCAAGAACATAAAAAATTATGCATGCACAAGAAGCCTACAATCTTGATACCCGTTGAACAAGAAAGGGTAAAGGAAGATGTGAAAACAAGAGACACCAGTAAAACAAAAAGGTAACTAGTCCTTACTACCAGCAACCAACTTGCAGATTAGAGGTTTTTTCATGCTTAAGTTTTGACAAGCTAAAACAGATTGATAATTGAGGCCCAAAAGGTTAGTGGTGCACTTTGGTGAACAAATTTAACTCTAAACAGCTTCTTTAGCTTCGCGGCACTAGTTTGTAGATAATGTTGCAAATTCCTTATGTGCTAATGCGGAAGAACCTGCTCAAATATATGATTAAAGCATATGACATAACTAAAACAGGTTCGTTTTGCAACCTAAGAACGGTGACATAACGGTTCTAGATGGCAAGAAATTCAAATGGGCGGTGAAAAACTTGGCGCTCGTTCAAGTAAACCACAGTATTTATTAGTGCATTTGTAATTACATTTTTTCAATTTATTAGTGCTAATTCGTTTGATGATCATGCAGTACTGGGAGAAAGTGCAGAAAAATGCAGCCAGCAGCCAAGTGCTTAATTGGCCTGAAATTGAGGCCGAAAAGCGTACAGACTCGCCTGTTCAATGTTTCATACTCGTCATGCTTTTGAGCCTCAATTTCAGGCCAATTAAACATTAGTGGGTACTCAGGCGATAAGGGACCAAATGTTTCTACAATTGTTGGCTGCACTTTCTCCCAGTAAATGTACTGCATGATCATCAAATGAATTAGTACTAATAAACTAAAAAAATGTAATTACAAATGCACTAATAAATACTGTGGTTTAACTGAACGAGCGTCAAGTTTCCACCGGCCATTTGAATTTTTTCCATCTAGAACCATCTTTATTATGCCCTCAATGCACATGCGCAATGTGAACGCATTCCAGTTATATGACTTAATGGCATCTACGTCTTCCACCAATTTGTTAAAGCGATGAGGAACCTGCTTGGTGGAGTGCGGTGCTAAAACAGTGCCAATGAGAACCAATATACCCCTCCTCACAAAGTCATCGTCATATGTGCCAGTCAAGACAATGTTTTTTATCAGATCGTCTATTACTATTTCGCCGGTTTTTCTATCCAGGAAACAAGGTGGCACAATTTCCTTTCCATCCTCTCCTACTTCAGCTAGCACTTTCATGACATCCTCACCCTTGTTTCTAGCCCGAATATGTGGAACATCCGAACACATCATGATAACGTATTGTTATGTCACCGTTCTTAGGTTGCAAAATGAACCTTTTTTTAGTTATGTCATATGCTTTAGGCCTCATTCGGTTTGAAGGATTTTTACAGGAAAAGCGTAGGAACAAAGATTCCAGAGGGAAATTTTCTATAGATGCATTCGGTTTGTAGGAAACACGTACGAGAATTTTGTAGGAATACTATTCATTTCCTATGTTTTTGAAGGAATCTACACATCCACTCAAAGCTCATTTTGTGCGTAGGAACGAGGCAAGACAATTCCTTAAGATGGCAAGTGCCATCCTATCAATTTCCTGTACCATTCCTAAATCCTACATTTTGGTTTCCTCCAAACCGAATGAGGCCTTAATCATATATTTCAGTAGGTTCTTCCGCATTAGCATATTAGGAATTCGCAACATTATCTACAAACTAGTGCCACGAAGCCGAAGACATTAAGTTTTGACAAGCTAAAACAGCTTTGACTTTTTAGATTTTGCATGGAAATTTTTATGCAAAACATTCTGAGAAATTATGACAGAAAATAAAAAATAAAAGCAACTTATTATGAATTTTCAAAGGGTGTTCAACAATTCCTAGCCAAGTCATTAACTGTCCTACCAAATAGCCCTTTAAAAGGGTCACCTATGACTTGTATTTAAATGAAAAAAATGAAATTGCTTAATATAAGAAATTACCATAAGAGCTTGAGTTTTCGGATCAATTTTTTCAAAGAATACTCTCCTATGCAACTTCTGTTGTTCTATATGATGATTCTTGGCCAACACTTTCCTCATGTCCGCAACAATTATCTACCAAAGAAAAAGAGAAAAACATGGTTAAAATAGGTCTTAAGAGTTAATGCACCAATACACAGTTAAAGAGAAATATGTAATGTGCAGGATTTATTCAAAATTCTTACACCAATTTTTCCAGCGTCCATGTGGCTTATAGCAAGATATGTCTTAATACGCCAATGGTTTCTCCGAGTGTTATTCCTCAATATAGACATTGTGAATTTATGATTAGGGATGTATATAGCTTCTCTGTCATCGCCTCTAATGACTGTTGGTGACCACAGGCCGACATGCTGAAAAGCAAATTACTTGGTGTCACGACAAAATGAAACATCAATAAATATCATGTATAAGGGTGTGACTAATATCAGTGGATATAAATAAAGGTCTGGTTATGGAAAAAATGCTAAAAATCAAATTACGTGAAATTATAAAGATAGAATGAAGCATATAAATATCTTGTATGAGGTAGGTTCATGAAATTCTGAATTGTGGGACGAATAACTTCTTAGCTAGATGGTTCCTGTTTTGGTCCACAAAATGGAACAAAGAAAACAGCAAATCCGCATCATATGCTAGATGGTTCAAGGACGTTCAAATAAAGCATACAAAATACTGACCTCAACAATACCAGATACCTCAACACCATCTATCTTTGCATTGATCCATTCACTCACTACAAATGGGCGGGTGGCATTGATCATAACACTTGAGAGGAAATTTGTAAAAATCTGCAATGAAAGACCATAGTTATCAGTACAGCACAAGCTATTTGGTCAAAAAAAAAAAAAGTACAGCACAAGCTAACACTACCAATAACAAAGATGCAGTACCTCACGACCAGCAAGCGTAAGCAATACTGTCCCGAAACCTCCAGCAGTTATCCACTTCTGGGTATTGAAACCCAGCAACTCCATAAAGAGAGAAACAGCAGCAATCCAGATACCAGTGTAAACAGCTCTCATGGTAAAATCCAACCCCATCTGCCACAAACAGACTTGCATAAGTATGATTACAACAATGGAAAAAATTGAGGGACAACTTATATGCTATAAGTACAGCACAATATAAGTACTGTAAAAATTGAGGGACAACTTATATGACACAAATAAAAGTACAATGAAAAATAAGTACTCCAACTTAATAAGATCAAATATCAAATTTAGCATCAGTTTCACTGAGAGCACTAACATTGAGAAGTTTAATCCAAGATATCAAGTAAATAATGGAGCATCAGACTTATGTTCAATAATGTCTACCAAAAAAAGAGTAAATAGAATTCAAATTACAATCTACACTTCGTAAACAAGTATCAGAACCTCGTTCATTCTATCTTCATAAACTCTAACCTCCCGAACAGAATCGCTACAAAGAAATCCAGGAAAGACTTCAACAAATGCTATACAAGCTTCACCACCACCTCTCCCAATTCTCATAGGAAGTCAGTAAAAGTGCTGCAGAATACTGCAGAAAGAGAATCAATCCCCTCACCAACGAACTCCCATCCTTATATATGCTTATCCCCACAAACCCTTAAATATGCATCATATCCATTAACTATTTCCTTCAGAAACGAATGCAACATAATGTAAACTGAAATCCAGCTGATAGAACCCTTTATCACTAAAACTGAAACCCAGCTGATAGAACTACAGTAGGTATTCTAACAACGTAATCACTGTGATATAAGGAAATAATTCTTACAGCTCGTGTATCACTGGGGCTTCGCATGTCCACTAGAAATTTCTGTACCTGCTGAATCAAGCTGAGAGAAGATAAATTATGTTAGAACTGGAAGCATGGATAAAAAACTAAGACATAAGTAACCCACTAGCCATACAAACAAGAGCAGATTTTCTACACAAAACATCTCAACACTTTTTGCATACACCTCTTTCTACAGCAGCAGAGCACTACAAGGAACTTTGTTGTCGAATATCTAGAGTAAAAAATATGTGCTGTAGCTCTCTAAACTGGTCAGGAGCAGTCAAATAAATACCGGAAGGGGGGTGTCATCTTACAAGGAAGTCAACACATTGTCTTTCCTACTTATAAAGGTTGGAGTTGGTGGTGAGTTCACATATGTTACCAACAAATGAATAAACAAATGCATTTCTATCCACATGTGCACCAGCAACCTTTCAAAAGACTTTAATAAACAAATGTACCTTGACTCCCATGTCATACATAACACAAATAAACAAATATACTATTTCCCTCTGGTTCAAATGAACTGACGCAGTATTAGTACATATTAGAGGGTGATTGTATAGAGGATGTGTCAATTAATTCGGATCGGAAGGAATTACTACTTTAATGTGAGAACAGCACTCTTGTAAAAAAACTTAGGTAACAAATGCGGAAATGCGACTCCACCATAAATCATGCTCATGGTTTTAGTTTCACTTCCTGACAAATTCTTCTAATTCTATATGGAGTACAACATAAGAGAGTGAGCAAATTGCAAAAAAAAGCGACACTAGACTGTGTCATCCTAGCCAATCCATGATCCTGTGCAGTGAACTTATTCATGCCTATTCTCCTAAGTTTCAAAATTCTATCTCACTTTAAATATTGCGAAGGACCCTACTATGGCCACTTAAGACTCCAACTTCCGCAACATGATCTTTCATTGTATTTTTGCTCTATTCTTAATCATGAACTGTGCAACGGCTGCAAAACACCAACGTCTTTTGACGAGCTCCTACGTCAGTAGTCCACCTCCTAGTCTTTTTTATAGCTCCGTAGCGACACACGGGCAACGTGCTAGTTCAGGTACAATCATGAGTACCTATTATTCTGATTATTTAGTGCTTTTGTTTGGGACTAATTAAGCTTGGGATCAAAAATGTGGGCACAAGTCAAGTTGGTTTAATTACAGATGATTTATAATACTGGAAAACCCAACAAAAGCAGCCAAGTAATCAAAATAATTTTAACATTAGTGGAACATGGTAATGACAGCGGGGAAAGACTACAGTAGGTAGATTGGAGAAGAGAGAAGATACGGAGGTGCTTTGGCAAGGGAGAGACAACGAGACATAAAGGTGATAGAATAGTTTAGTTTAATCTTTATTAGTTCATTTCAATTGGGTTGCTTCCTCTTTTGTACAGACAGGCCCCAAAAACATCAGCTTAAAGGAAGAAAGGATTTTAGTATAATCTTACCTAACTAAATGCAACCAGATCTCAAATTATTGGATTAAAGCCCAAGCAAAGCAACTAATAGGTAAAAAGATGACTAATCATATCAGCTAATGGCCCACAGCTATGACACCTCAACCTGACAAACCAGTTTAAGGTATCCACTTGCTACATGATAAAACTGATGTTCAGCTAGAATAAGAGATTGTCAGTCGCCTAATTCCAAGATCCGGTAAGTGCGTTTGCATCAAGAAACAGGAACGCTGCCATAAGCGTCTGCGTGATTATATCATCAAAAATATAACTTGCGAACAATAACTGGGGCTTTTAATTAAGAGCGTATCATTTGCACCTTGTCATAATATATGCAGTAGCCAGGACGGTCGATAAGGATCTCACAAAAGTCAAAAGGCGTGTTTTAACAGCTTGGCTTGCTGCTGAAGGCAACACGACTGGATCCAAACCCCTGTAGGATAATGTATGAGCAAAAGGGAAATTCAGCAACAGACCTAAACATTCTGAGGAAGCAGTTTCTATCGGATAGGTGCAAGAAATAATCATTACTATCTGCTGTGCCTATACCTGCAGATAAGTGTTGCTCCTGTCCAAAGGAGTAAAGGTTGAAGGTAGGAACTAGAAATTAGGTATGTAGGGCTCTTTTTCCAGTTACCTCCATGCTGCAAGGGACATTAAGGAAGGCTCTGATTGTTTAACTGCCAATAAATATAAGGTTAAAAAATCAGGTTGAACATAAAGGCACATACATCAAAACGGTTTCTGATGTCCTTCACTAGAGGCAAAAAGCCCCATAGAGCAAATACAATTATTCCAATTGCAGGTACCACAAGTGCAGTAGCTGGATTTGCAAGTAAAGTGTCGCATGACCTGTCAAAGGAACAAAAAGAATAAAAGAAGCAACTTTTCAAAAGTGGCCATTCAAGCATGAACTGACTGAAAACAATATAAATGATATAAATATGACTTCAAGAACGGAAAACAGGACAGCTAAGAGTCTACTGAATTATCGACTTCAAGAACGGAAAACACTCAAACAGGACGCTAAGAGTCTACTGAATTATCTATGGGAGCGCACAAAACTATCTTGGCGAATATGTTGGTGCATTAACTAATATGTTCTAATTATTATCATTTTTTTGTTAAGAAAAAAACCATTATATAGATGCTACTGCATCTTCAGGCATCCAATCAGCACCCTAGATTTTTCATTATCTTAACTTCAACTGGACAAGATGTTGCCAGGTACCAACCATAATACAGTTGTTAAATGTTCTGCTTTACAAAATATTTACTGTGAGATACATTTTATAGTCAATCAGAAATTGAATAATTCAGATTAGTGCCAACTGGCAAACCACTCAGTGTAATCATCCATGCAAACTATCCATGCAATCTAGAAATTTCAGAAGTAAATTATGCCATGAGGGGAGCTACCTAGTCAATACTGATGACGCACTCTTGACCAAAGGAATATCCTTCAAAGCAACTGGCAAGGCAAAAGATCTAACACGCAAGGCCCGATATCTACAAGGCACATAAAGCATGGGCATGTAGTTCCTTCCGGACGAGTTATGCACCAAAGAATCTTTCCCCTGCAAGGCAAACAAACCATATTTTTTTTAGATAGACAATAGCAATGTTGGAGAAACTGTGAAACCCAGTCTGACATTGGACTACAGCACCAACCCAACCTAAAATGCATAAATATATTATGATAGAGCAACAATGGTGTCCGACAACCCTCCAGATATTATGAATCCAATTATCTTATAAAAAATTGTACCACTAAAATTTTAGCCGATGAAAGTGAAATACAGAAACCTAGTAGAACTAAACTGTTACCCAGCATAGACTAAAGTCATGGAATACATGTGTATTGGAGTACTTTATCAACTGAATAGCTCCTCTGTTCCTATTGTGAGGCTTTGACTCAAGTCTCCAAGGTACAACATCTGAAACTGATTTGCTTTCAACAATAGTACTAACAACCTATATAAATAAAAAAAATATGGAAGATTGTCCAGTGCAGTCATGTGTCAGTTTCATATACTCAAGCCAGTACTGGGATAGGTATTAGCAAACAGAAATGTTCCGTGTTCCAAAATACATGACTCTTGCACACAAAATATTCCTTAAACTGACATGTATTCATGATGACAAGTATGTTTTATTGAAGAACACAATCGCCTAGTCAACTAACGCAATTGGTGCCATCACAGGCAAATTCTTGCCAGCTAGTAGTCGTTCAACAGTTAGCTCTCATTTCTCAACCTATTGAGATGTAGGTAAACTTTAGTTTACAAAAGGATCTCTCCATCCAAATCAGCAGTACAACGGCCTCCATTTTACTCGAACTGTAGCTCACCTCAGGAGGTGTTAGCATGATGGCTTTCAACCTAAATGGTTCTGATTCAAAATATATGTCGATTGCGGGAATCAAGAGTGCATGTAATCCAATGTTTATACCCTCTACCCCTACTTTAATGCTTTAGAAAAGATGAAGTGGTTGTGCCATGTCACTGAATAGGGTGTGTATGGTCATTTCTCGTTAACTATCTATCAGATTTAGTGTTTTCAGGCCAATGGAAGATGTAGTAATGTAGAGTAATTTTGTGAAACTAATGTACAGAAAGAAAGATCTACAATTTAAGAAATTTATGCATGATTTTGACAGCTCAAATGTGATAATAAATATACAACTGCAATGCATTATTACTCAGCATTTGCAGAAAAACTAAGGGCGACTTTACATTCTTAGTCTAGTATCTTCTTAGATGAACACTGAAACATTTAAATATTTGAATGAATAGTGTGGCCAGCCTTGTCTGGTGCCCTGTGAAAGAGAACTGGATAGGGATAGCTCATTCTTTCTGACATACATTTTATTTTGGAAGATGTGTTCTCTTTTGTTAAAGTGACAGCTACTACCTTTACACTAGGCACAAATATGGAAGTATACTTCACACTTGTAAGGTAATAAAATATATATGTAAGAGAACATACTGGCAGTTTAATGACTGACTTGTAATAAAGTATGATAACAGAATCGCCTAGACCCCTTCTAACAAAAATATAAGAAAAATGCTTGAATGTTGTTAGCTTTGCAAGGCTGAAAGAGAGCATACATAAGCAAGTGAAGGAAACGAAGTGGATGGGGGAGAACGTCGCATCTCCACACCAGCTATTCGTCGTGCTCCACAGAAATTGTTGGTTTGACCGAATCTGTTGGTAGCAGTGACTCCTTGGAACAGCTGGGATGTTAGTCCAACCGCCATGTTAAGCACGGAAGGAATGCAAAATGTTCACATCAAATGGTCGAGCTTCAATCAGCAGCTCCTCATCTGTTAGTTGTGCTAGTTTATGACCCTGAAAATAAATAAACAAAAGGAACATCATGAGCTTTCTTTTATAGGCTTGGCTATTTGGTAAAATTATGGGTTCACAATACACAAAGCTTTGTAGATTTTGAAGCTATAGCAGTTGTTCCAACAGAGAGAAAGGAACCCAATCAACAGAAAACCCATGGGTAATATGAACTAATAATGTGGTTTGTAGTTACAAAACAAATCTGATGTGAGATTAGTGCATATTTTTTTGAAATGTACAAAGACATCACAGGAGTAAGTGTACAACAGCCCAAGTCAAAGCAAGGGAAACCAGGGTCAGCAAGCAGACTCAACTAGCAATCAGTAGAGCCCAAAGGGCCATATTATCATTACCAAATCCAAAATGCCCCTGTTTTGCAATTTCGGAGCTCTTTTGCCACCCAACTTCAGTTAAGGAGAAGAACGAAACTACCGTGCAAGACATTTATGGGCAGATCGCGTACATCATTATTTAAAACTGAAGCGCTGGTAAGAAGACCGGATTTCAACACCTATGACCACCTTATTGTATAGATTTAAGAAAAAAAACCCGACCATGTTGCTTTGACAGCAATGGGGATTTGAGGTATCGGGTTCAAATCCATGAACCTGCTAGTAATACTGGTCTGGCAACGTGGGGAACTAAAACTGAATATCAACATTGTTTCCTCTGCGTACGTAATTTCTTCTTTTTTTTTCATCAGCACATCGCAGTTAATCACTCTAGTAAGCAAACAAATCCGGCAAGACAAACTGGATGAGAATTAACATATGGGCCACGTCAAGGAGGGTAAGTATGAGAAGAGTACAGGCGAGTTAGGGTTCGTCACCAGAGGGGGAGGGAACCGAGGTCGCGGCAGATCTCCTCCGCTCCGCGCCAGTCCAGTAGCGCCGGGCAGGGCCGGGCTGCGGTGGGGAGGGGAGTTCCTCGGGAGCGGCGGCGTGCTCGGCGGATCGGGGGTCGGAGGGGGCGAGGGGGGAGGAGGGGGGTAGGGGGGAGAAGGCGAAGGCGATTACGGCCCTCCGCGCGCGCGGCGACAGAGGTAGCTAGGTGAGGGGAGAGGGGACGCCCACGAGAGCGACGGGGAAGACGAAGGCTCGGCCGCGCACGCACGTGTAGCCTTATCGGCCTCGCGACTCGCTGCTCTCTCTGCTGCAGGAGGGACGGACGGAGGGACGGCGCTGGTGGTGGTGGACTGGAGCGGGGTGGGTTGCGTGGATGAAGAAGTTTCCTTTCTCCCTTTTCTTCCTTTTTTCTATTTTATTATCAAAACAAAATAATTTGCATACTGCACAGAACTTTTTTTTTTTTTTGAGCATCAGTACAGACATAAGCGCTCATATACACGCGCATACACTCATCCCTATGAACGCACACACGCACACCCTACCCCTATGAGCACCTCCGAGAGACTGAGCCGGCATATCATCCGAGAGACTGCACAGAACTTTTGAAGGATTTATTATTATAGCAAAATAAATGCTAATGCTACTTCCTCCGTTCCGTTCCTAAATATAAGTTTTTTTTTCAGATTTCGGTACGCACTACATACGAAGCAAAGTAAATGAATCTACACTTGTAAAATAAGTGTATATACATCTGTATGTAGTGGATTGGAGCGGGGCGGAGGCGCGTTCTATTTTAACACGGTACTGACAAAATAAAATAATTTTCATACAATTTTTTTGAAGTATTAGCAAAGTAAATACTCCTATAGATCATCCGTGCTAGGGTACATACGAAATCCAACAAAATTTTGCAATCAATGGTCCAATCTGGACCAACAAAGTCCAATAAAATTGAAATCTTGAAAGAAAGAAAAAATCGACCAATTCTTGCTACGTAGTACTGAACAAGCAGATGGAGGAGGCGGCTATGGAGAGGAGCGGCATCGCCAATACTTTGCTCGCCATTCAGCAGTCCCTCGACAAGCTCGTGCCCACCGTGTCGAAGATGAAGCCCGTGCTCGCTTCTTTGGGGCCAGCGGTCAACAAGCTGCCCGTCTGGCGCCCGGGAGTGGATGCGGCGACTGAGCAACTGCAAACCGACCTCAGCGACACAGGCAAGCAGCTCGAGAAGAACGCGCTCGCTCCGTTTCGCACCAGCAAGGCGGGTGAACCTGTCTTCCTCGGCAGTGATGGATGCATCGCCCCCGGCCTCTACGGTGCTCCACGTCGACCAGGGCGTAGTCAACATCGACATCCTAGGACTCAATACACCGGCGCCCACTGCCTGCTCGATGCGGGTTCCTAACCACAACACCGGCAATGAAGAACCTGGGGTCATATCCCTGCTTCCGAGGAGTGCACCTACAACTCTCATCTCGCCTCCTGAGGACTCGGCAAGGCCGCCACTCGAACCATTGGTAGCCTTCGAGCTTACTACACTGCCACCCACAACCTGCTCGGTCAAATGTTCTATTGGGAGGCGAACTAGCTGTAAAAGTGTGTGGTGTAGAACTGATACCTTGGCCTTATTTTGTACCCCATCCGTAAAGAAATATAAGAGTGTTTAGAAATGCACTACAGCCAGCTTTGTATTTTTTGGCCACATGTGCTTCAGGTGGGTGACTACGAAAGCCTCTTATCTAAAGTGGACCGCTCTACTACCAGCTTTGTGTTTCGGCCAAAGGACACAACTCAGTTGCATGGTTGGCCACCACCTTCAAGTATACATAGGTCTGTACCTGCGCGTGAGAAAAAAAAAATCTATGGTTACAATTTTGGCTAGAGATGCTGCTGTTTGGAGACGTGTTGATTCTTCCCTTGCAGCCTTGTTTCCAGCTGAGCCACATGAAGCTAAGCAGATAATTGGTACCTTTGGACTGCTATCATCTGAAGAGGACTTTCCTACTCTCGACATTTTGTTTCTGCCAAGGCGAACAACTGAATTGAAACCTTGTCCACCACCTTAATTATTTGAAAAATGCGGCTCTACATTTCCAAGCTCCGATCCACTAGAGTGATCACGGTTGTTACAGAAATATCATGCCATTTATCTGCAATTATTGGAATTGATGGATCTAAGCATTTTCCATGTGTCGTTGCTTGGTTGTTGTGTGACTTCATTTTTTGTTCAAGCATGGCTGCTGACCAGTTTTGCAATGAAGGTAATGTCCAGGAAAAGGGAGTCTGTTATGCTAAACGCAATAGTACATTGCTTGCCGTGGCGGCTACAGATATGATGCAACGGGAGAATTGTTTGGTGCTCAGCCATGCTCTCTTCTTGAAAGTTAGGACATCTCTTGCACTGGTAAGTGTGAATGCTAAAGATAAATGGGGCTTTTCATTTGTGTAGTGGGAAATTTTATGGTTACTCACTTCGGACAACACTGTTGTGTTGCATAAGGATTGCCCTTGCTGGTGATCTCCATGTGATTCTTCTGGGCATGGCAGTGCAACTCCAGTCAGTGGCACCATTCTTTCGGTTAAGCGGTAAGCTGGTGTATTCCTATTGTGGATCTGATCCCATGGAGAGCATCCAGTCAGTAGATCATTTTCATTTTCACTTTCTCTTGTCTGCTCATTTTCACTTTTGCTCGTCTGCTTATTTGGAGACATTGCAGAAGCCAGTTTTAGGCACTACACATACGCTTGTTGCAGTGTTTGCATGGCTCAGCTCAGCAGTTTTCCTTGATATTTCTGTCATCTCTGCAGCAAGGCATGTCATTTCCACTACACATACGCTTGTTGCAGTGTTTGCATGGCTCAGCTCAGCAGTTTTCCTTGATATTTCTGTCATCTCTGCAGCAAGGCATGTCATTTCCGCTTCCACAAATGCATCACGTTTATTGAGGGGATCTTCTTACCATTTCTCTCTAGGAAGTGAAATGCTTGGAAGTAACACTATCAATTCAAGTATTAATTCCGCTTTGCTTGTCGAGAAAGGGATCGACGGATATGCTAGTTTCTTCCTTAGATCCTTGTGTTCTGGTTCATTCCTGCTGATTTTTGCACAATTCAACTGGCAAATTGCCTGGCCACCCTCCTCTAGAGGATATGACATGTGCAAGCATTGTGGCAATGGCAGCATAGAGAACAGCAAGGGTTTCTCTGAATATTTGGGGCTTGAATTCACTCCCCTGATGGTTTGGAAGATTGCTCGGGTGCTTTGTTTTGTGTGTATTGTGGTTGCATACAGCTCCCAGTGAACATTCCTTGCAAGGTTCAATGGCGGGCCTGTGATGGGTCAACCAAGTGTTGTTAGGTGTGCCTCGCTATTTGGCAAGCAAAATTTCAAGGAGGGAGGAGTCATGCTTATGGTCGTCTTCCTCTATCAGTCCCATATGCGACTACGACGAAAGCCAAGCAACAGGAAGTGCAATGGGATCCGGGCGGTTCTCGGTGGAGTCAGCTTGGGTTCAAGCCGAGTTTCAAGGAGGGGAAATGTTACAGGAATACCTCAAGCAACCACCAGGATAAGCCCACGGCCTGCCCACAAGGCCCAACCAAGATAATGCGGCTCTTCCTTCAGAGAGGGCATCGAAGAACTGAAGACTGAACCGGCCGCCGTTGGGCGTTTCCCCTCTCCCACCCCGTGGCTCTCGATTCCCTGACCCCCCCCCTTCTTGCTGCTACTACCTGTATCTCGTATTCCAAGTTCATAGCGATTGAGTGAACAATATATCCTAGATCGAGGTTCGTATCATCTTATCATTAAACACTTACATGGTAAGAAATTATTGACTTGCATGCAAATGGGGCCAGCTTGCTGGAATTCTCCACTAGCGCCGCCTCCTTCATGCACCCCTCTTGATGGTGGTTGTGACATTGCACAAGCGGGCAGGGGCCGACATGGGAAACGACCTCCCGTTTCATTCTTTGGGGTGTGATGAGCCCCATCCGACATTAACTACAGGTCGTCTTGCTTTCTTCACTCACAAAATCGGTAACCACCAACTAGTTCACCAACTATGTTATCATCCCTTTTGCGATTCTCACCTCGTGCCTTGTCCTAATGCTAATGATGGTATGTCGCTCTTCCATGCCATGAACACACGTTGTACATGTCACGTAGTTTTTTTTTCAAGCAAGAGGCTAGCTCAAATGCACGCGAGTGTGGACAAAAAAAGATGTGTATGTCATAATCCTAGTTTCTTCCATGGAAATAATATTTGATATCAAAATTTTCCATGGGTCACCCATCTTATATTTGTGGGATGTTACTTGATGGCCCGTTCTTTTCTCTATGATGAGGAGGGAATGACAACCATTAGACTTTATATTCATGATTTTTATTACAGTGAACTCTGTTACTAGGTGCACTATCTTGCTCTAGGTACAAGGTTCAAAATGGAAATAAAACATTTCTTAAAAAACCTGAGGAAAACCATAGTTTGAAGGATTGATGAAAGTCCTCATAGCCCGTAACCTACCCAATTCTATTTCACTTTAGCTACATTTCAGTCAGCCGACTTTCCATTTTATGGTCGTTCGATTTCTGTTCGTTGGATCGTGCTTTGAGATCTGTGTTGTTTTCATATTTTTTTTCTGTTTATTTCTGTTGTTGGCCTGGGCTGGAAGTAATTGATTGACGCGTTATTTTGGCCAGTCGAAACAGTACCAGGCCGATTTCTTTGTCTTGGTTGCGCCCGTTTAATTCTGGGTTGCATATTTTCTTTTTCCTTTCCTTTATTGGTTATATTTTGTTTTTGTGGGTTTTTGGCTGGGTGTAACAATACATACAAATACTATAATATATGTGCCAAAATTCCACAATTATACGATTATTTTTGCATATTACGAGAAAATGCAATTTCTGTGCAAAGTTGCACGTAAGTTTTTGTTATAAATTTTATTTCTTCTTAAAGAAAATACGAACACCACTAATTCATTCTTTTATAAAAAATCATTATTTTGATATTGTTTTAGTCTTTACTTCATATTTTTTCTACTTTAAGGTTAATACCAATACCACTATTCATTTCATCTTAGATTTTGTTTTTGCCAAAGTTCCACTTTTATATGATTACTCTTGCATATTGTAAAGAAGTGCAATTTTTATGTATATTTCGTGCAAATTTTGTCTATGTTTGTTTTAGATTCCTTTTCCCATTTTTTTGTTCTTAAATGGTAATACCAATGCCACTCATTCATTCTTCCTTAGGAAATTTAGTTCTTTCTTTTATGGGTATTTTGCCTCATTTTTTATTTATGTTTTTTGTTTCTATGCGTTTTTCTTTTTCCTTTTTCTTCCTTTATTGGTTATTTTTGTTTTTTGTGGGTTTTTGGCTAAGTGTAATTATATACAATTAAGTACTGTATAATATGTGCCAAAATTTCATGAGTATGTTATATTTTTATATACTACGATAATGTGCAATTTTTGTGTAAAGTTGTGCGTATGTTTTTTAATCTTCTTCTCAAAGGAATTACATTATAGCAGTTACACTATGTGTAAATTATAGTAGAATGCGAAAAATGCATTATTATATGCTTATTCTTTGCATATTTCAAAAAGTGCAAATTGTGTAAGTTTGGAAAGTTTTTTCTTTTCCATTTTGTTTCTTCTTATAGAGTTTCATTCTTTTTTTAGAAAACTTCATTATTTTGATTTTGTTTAGTTTTTTCTGAAAGGGTAATACCAATGCCACGAATTCATTCTTTCATAGAAAACTTTATTTTTTAGTTCATTTTTTATTTTGTTTTAGTTTTCACGGTTATAAATTTATTCTCGCATATTATAAAAAATGCAATTTATGTGTAAGTTGTGTGCAATTTTTTCATCATTTGTTTAAACTATTTTTAATTTTATTTCTTCTTGAATGGTAATATCAATGCCAATAATTTGTGCAAATTTAATTCGTTTCTCCTTTAAAAAGTTCTTTTAATTTTGTATTAGTTTTAGTATTAATTATGCTCCATCCACACAACCAAGAAGCTAATGATGATTGTCTCTGGTGCATGTGTGTGTATGCATATGGGTGTGTCTGCATGTTTATGTGCGGGTGGTGTCAACATGTACGTGCTCTTGTGTCACAGCCTAGCATAGTTTTGGCTGCCGAAGTCCACGATTTTCATGCATGCCTTGAGATGAATATATACTCCCTCAATTTTTATGCAATGTGTGTACACGGTTCATACCGCTATTTAAAAATTGCACTACCATATGCTTATTTTTACATATTATAAAATAATACAATTTCTACGACAATCATGTTCTGTCATTATCTGTTTTATGCGCTTTTACATTTTCTTTCGTCTTGCAATACGATGCCACTAACCACGGCCAATCGGAATTAGGTAGCTCACAGAGGGACGCCGCGAGCCGGAGCTGGCTAGCTCACGCATGGACGTAGCCCGAGCTAGCTAGCTCACCCGCCACGGCCAGCCAGAGCTAAGCTAGCTCACGCGCACACGCACATGCCACATCACAACACACGCTGCATGTCCAAAGAAAAAGGATTCGATCGACTGACCCAGATTTGATTCGATCGACTGACTTGTAGTCAGTCCCATTGTATTTTAACTCTTAACCTACCTACCAGAGGACAAATTACTTGATGCTCACTACCTACCACCCAGGTCTTTTATAAGGAGCCAGGCTCCCCGCAAGCAAATCGTGAATTGCTTATTTCTCATTTTTACCTTCCCGCCTTAGAGCCGTGTAGTGATATCTCTCGTGCATTATTTGTCATGTCAATGCACATTAGAGGTGTTGATTTGATAGAAATGAGAATATGAGGCACCGGGAATTAAGCAGATCCAAGGCTTCACGCGTACTCTAGCCAGAGCGGACTCCGCAGTAGGAGCATGTTTTTGTTTCGGAAAAGAAAGCAAACTCCGGGCTGTTATATTTTGATTCACTCTCGGACGCAGAGATCCATCTGTATCAGAAGGGCCTTGTGCGCCTAGTTCCTGTAGCCGCCGGATCTGGCGACGCAGCTCTGGGAGCAGGTCTGCAGGTGGGTCGATCACCAGGGGTTCCACTTTCTCTATGTGCTCAACTGCTAGCGCAGCCTCGGATGGTGGTACAACCATCGTCATGGGAATTAAATCTTCTAACGGTTCCTCCATCGCTGCTGCTTCTTGGTACTGCATTACCGACCAAGCCCCCATGTAAGAATTGGACAATAGAGTGCATAAGCTTTGTTGCTGAAGGGAATAAGAAACCATGAATAGGCATTCATAACTACACAAGTAACAACAGTTTGTGCACCATAAAAGTAATGCTCGTCGTTTAATTAATCCGGTTCGATGTTGTTTCATGATCGTTTTTTCCGAAACGGAGGCAAAATATTTGCCTCATCTATTAAAGGAGAGAATAGAGTTTAGAGTTTTACATAACCCCCTACACACAAGCGGCATGCAAATTACTCGCACAAAATTACAGTCCCAAGTTTTTTTGCACCGGCAGAAACCCATAACTTTGCTTCTTCAAGAATGGATCTAAGAAGAACAGGTGGTGGAGCAAATTTTTGACGAAACACTCTAGCATTCCTCTCGTTCCAAACGGTCCACGAGATGAGCATGGTGAGGGAGGTCATGGCATGCCAGTTTGACTGTCGGTTATCCGTTCGTTTGCCCCACCACTCGTTGACGGATTCATCAAGATGCCACCCAGAGGTGTTGATGTGAGCTAGCCCAAGCTTCTCGATGATAGATCTCCATAGCCTAAGCGTGTACCGACACTTGAAGAAGAGGTGAGGCCCTGTTTCTTGTTATCTCTTGCATAGTTGGCAAAGGCCACAAATAGCCCCCAACCGCGCCTCTCCAACCGATCGGCGGTCCAAATACGGTCTTGTAGAGCTAACCAAGCGAAGAATTTAACCTTCGGGGGGGGCCAAGCCTTCCAAACCATGTAGTCCATGGGCGACAGAGTCAAACCAAGGAACCGGGCCTTATACGCGGTGGCCGCCGAGTAGATCCCATCATTCGTGTGATTCCAAATGATATCATCTTCGGCTTGCTCATCAAGGTGGAAATCATGAACAAGCATCCAAAGAGTGAAGAATTCGTGAATGTGACCAACGGTGACAACGGTGCTGGGATTGATTTTGAGAATCCAAGCATTTCCTTTAAGAGCCTCCCGCACCTTCCAATTTTTTCTCCTTGAGGCCTCGAAAATTAACGGTGCAATATCCTTGGGCTTCCGCCCAAGTAGCCAAGAAGAGTCCCAGAACGGCGTCTTAGCGCCATCACCAACGGTGATAGTTGTAGAGGCGTAGAAAAACTCCAGGTCGTCACCAGTGCAAGGGTTACCAAAACCCACGCAAAGCTTGTGGGGCGCCTTCCATTCATACCACAGCCACCGGAGTCATAAGGCACGCGCAAACTTGTATGTGTTGAGTACCCCAAGACCCCCATACTCCTGGGGTCTGCAAACCATTTTCCAATTCATGATGGTGGTGCCGTGCGTACACAACTACAGCAGTCAAAATCGACCCAGCTGCTAAACGCCATTGGTGCAGGCACGCAGTTAGGTTGGCAGCCTCGCTGTCACTGATAATTCTGCTTCGTTTTGCAGTAGGAGCACTTGAATCTTTCATCACCTAGTTAGTCCGGTCTAACTACTGGTGGCGCTAGCAAGCTTCGTAGTACTAATTTATTTAGTTCAGAAGTGGACTCCGTTGTATACTTTCTTACCATGTGAAGAACGGATAGTACTGTATACATAGGGCTATGCCATTTCTCGATCGAGCCAAGCTTCCCACTATTCCACACTACCCCAAGACTTCAGTTCTGCCTCATTACTACAACTAAGTGGTTTTTCCAGCTATAGTTGCCCATGTAGTCATGGGAATTTATATATCTCGGACTATGGTCACACAATTGAAAGAGTAAGAAGGGAGCCAAAGTGAGAACACCAACGTACCACATGTAAGTATTAATTAAATGGGCGTGCATGTTCCATGAGAAGTACGATGGCGATAGTTATTTGGACCGACTCTATACACTAGAGATATGAAAATTATTAAGGTAGACATCCTTGGCAATGAACCAAGTTTTTGGTTTGGCTCGAAGCAAATTGAAAATGAAAATAGAGGATGAAAGATGAAATTTCAAATCCCAAGGTTCATCTAGGCTGTACTGGATAGTCAGAAACTTATTTTTACACATTAGACCCACTCATTTAGCTCCATACACATGAGTAAAATTGGCACTGAATCCATACCCCACATTTTTTTGCTTCGAATCGATACATCCTTTATTCAAAGGTGTGACAAAAGTTTCATAACCGTTGACCTACCAGAGGGCGAACCACTTAAGCAAGAAATTTTTACATATTGACCTACCAGAGGGCAATGCTTCATATTAGTGCCTACCATCCAAGGCTTTTATAAGGAGAAAAGGCTCCCAACAAGTGGTGAATTGGCTATTTCTCATTTCACATTTCTAAATTTGAATTGTCCAATCACATTTTCATGCATCAGTTATCGTGTCTAGCCACATCAGGGACATAAATCCAACAGACATGTGAATTGAAGGCACCAGGAATCATCGACATATTACCATAACTACAACATGCATCGTGTGGCTTGGTTTGACGTCACACCTCGCCCTCTTACTCCATCGTCTCAACCATGCTCCCACGTCATCATCCATCGGCACATCTTTGTACCATTTTGCTTTGGCTGTCTCGTACACCGCACTCCCGTATTATCTCCTTGACGCAACAATATCCTTCAGCGGGTCACAAAGCCCACCACTAAACCACATGTATTGTACTTCTCTGGCTTCTTTTAGCTAGGTGGAGACAGAGAAAAAAAATCAGCAAGCCAGCAAGAGTCATGTATGAGTCAGCACTGTGTTACTCACTTGCATAGGGACCACACCACAAAGGTCGGTAAACGAAAAGAAAATGGGTAAGAAAAAAGAAATTTAAGCAATTACTTCCACGTGGTTGCAGGATATGGAATTATCTTTAACTGCACCCCACCTCCCCTTTACCCCCCCCCCCCCCCGCCTCGAATCACTTCTTCGTCCACCGCCTCGGATCAATTCTTCCTCCACCGCCTTGCGGAAGGCACCACCCTCCACCACTCAACCAATCACGGAAAGCCTTCATTCTTTGTCACCATTTTACCGCCGCGGTTACTCCCTCTAGTGCATGCTCACCCGAGGGGTGCAACCTCCAAAGAAGAAGAATAGGAGGCAGCTCGCACGTACGATCTGGCAATTGTTTGTTCGTTGGGGGAGCTAGTTGTTGTTGTGACGTCGAGTCCAAACTAACACATTCCTTTCTTTTCTTTTGTGAGTGTCAACAACACATTAATGTGGCAACACGGACGCGTACATGAATGTTTTCACGCAGGTGTCGCACGGCATGGATCCTATTCTCCTGGCCGCAATATTGTTAACCTCTTTTTTCTATCGTTCATTCACTCATCGGTCACTAATTAATCCATACTCAGTCCAGTCCACCAACTGCTTTTATCCACCATAACCTGAAATATTAATATTTTGCGATTTCAGTTTTTCACCTCGTATCTGGTCCTAATTTCATCAAGGGGTTTTGTGTCGATTTCTTTTCCTCGGGCAGAGCCCAACTAAAATGGTGTGCGTGGGGGGGGGGGGGTGATAGAAAAACATACATATTTTACCACATAGTCCCAATTTTTTCATATGAATAATGTTTGAATATTGGAAGGGTGTTGTCGGTTTCATTTGCTTGAACTCGGCAATGCTGGCTCTACTTGGCAAACTCACTTTCCTCTAAGGGGCAGGCATCTTGAAACCCATTGGATTTGGTTCTCAATGAATTTTGTAATGATGAAGGTGTTGGCTAGGTGCGTCTTGATCTTGATACATAGTTCATTATAACAATTTAGTTATTTGTAAAGATGCATCAAAGAAATACATTGTTTATTTGAAGGATTGTTCTAGTGCTCATAGCAGCTGACCAAACAAAGGAGTACCTAGAACATAACAAAGGGCTTTCCTATGATAATAATGATTAGAGAATGAAAAAAAGTGCCACGGGGTTACCAAGAACATAACCATTATACTTTATTTTATGATGTTCATTGTAGTGGACTGCGTTTACTAGGTGTGGTATGGTGATCCTTGTAGAAAGTTAAAAATAGGAATAAACCCATTTCTTAAAAAAGGAAAATCACCGCTTGAAGGATTTATGAAACCCTCATAGCTGGTGACCTACCCAAATGTATTTTAACTCTTAGCCTACCAGAGGACATATGACTTCATGTCACTGCCTATCACCCATGTCTTCTATAAGGAGCGACGATAACCCAAGCAAATGGTGCATTGCTTTATTCTCATTTTCCCTTTCTTCCTTAGTTCCTTAGAACTTCCTAGCTAGTGATGTTTGTCTTGTGCATTATTCGTATGATGTTGCTATACTTGATGGTTCATTCTTTTCTCTGTGAGGATGGAATGATAACATTAGACTTTATTTTCATGATTTTCATTACTGTGGACTGTGTTTACTGGGTGTGCTATCTTGATCCTGATACAAGGTTGAAAATAGGAATAAAACCATCTGTTATAAAAATCACCATTTGAAGGGTTTATGAAACCCTCATAGCCGGTTACCTACCCAAATTTATTTTACCTCTTAGCCTACTAGAGGACATATGACTTCATGTCATTGCGTAACACCTAGGTCTTTTATAGGGAGCGAGAGACTCACCCAAGCAAATGGTGCATTGCCTTTTTCCCATTTTCCCTTTCACACTTCGTTACTCGAAACTTTGGAAGTTAGAGCTTGTGCATTATTTGTCACACCTAGTGATGTTTATCTTGTGCATTATTTGTCATGTCAACACACATTAGAGATATGGATTTGATAGACATGAGAACAGGAGGCACCAGGAATTATGCATATCCAAGAAAATACCCTCAGGCTTGTCGAAATGAGAGTGCTGGTAGGAGTATGGTTTTTCTCAAAAGCAAGCAAATCTCAGGATGTTATACTTCAACTTTGTGTGATTTTGATGTGGTTGCAGAAATCTGAAAAATTATATATTCCAAGACATTCGTTTAAACCCTAGGATAAACATGGCTTGCATATCCATTCTTCAAAGGAGTGACCCAAGGTTGAGTACAAAATTAAATCAGACGTACAATGACACGCATTTGTCACGTAAAAGTTTCATCAGAATCTCTCTGGATGTTATGTGATACCTAGCTAGCTTCACTTGCGTGCTTGTGGTCAGCTGTAATAATAATGTTCCAAAAGCACTTGAAAAGCAATGCTCGTCGTTTAACTAATTCCGTCCAATGCTGTTTCACCGTCATGGTTGCGTGGTTCGTACATAACTATACCGGTAAAAAAGACCATTGGTGCAGGCACGCGGGTAGGTTGGCAGCCTCTGTGTCACTGATAATTTTGCTTCGTTTTGCAGTAGGAGCACATGAATCTTCGATCACTGGTCTTTATTTCTTCAGTTAAGGAGTGGACTCCGGTGTATATTGTATTACCATGTGAAGAACAAATAGTATTCTATATATAGCGCTATGCCATTTGTCGATCGACCCAAGCTTCCCACTATTTCACACTATCCGAAGACTTCGATTCCTCACCGTTACTATACTACTAAGTGGTTTTTCTAGCTTGTTGCCCATGCAGTCAATGAAATTTGTATATCACGTTCTATTGTCACACAATTGAAAGAGTAAGTTGTGGGGCCAAAGTGAGAACATCAACGTACCACATGTGTAATTAAACGGGTGTGCATGTTCCAAGAGAAGACTACTACCGTGAGTTTTTTTAACTATATACACTCGAGTGCGAGAGCTGTTTTTTAGGGGTCTAAGTGCTAGATGTACGATTTTTTGTGTGGAGAATTTGAGAGCTTTATTCAACACAAAATGGGCTGGGACAGTCAGCTAATAAGCTGCTGATTAGGAAGGAAGATTCAGAGTCAAGCCAACTCTCGGCGATCATTAGCGAGCAAACACACTTTGCACACAAAGATGAGCTGAAAGATTGTCTGACCTGTTGACATGTCGAATTACACAGGAAGAAACAGCTAAGGCGAGCTCTCTAATTTCTAGCCGAGTGTTCGAGAGGTACCTTTTTTAAGGGGGTCTGAGTGCGAGAGGTATGTATGGACACTTCACATTGGGATGGCTTTGTGGTTGTTTATCCGTGGCACTGATCCTAAACGTGAAGTGTGCATATATACCTCTCGCACTCACACCCCCTTAAACCATCCGGCCATTTTTGCGGAAAAAAAATAATCAAATTACGAACTTTTCCCAGACATGAACCTTTTTTAAATTTGTGATGTTTTTATTAAAATCGTGAACTTTTTTCAAATTCATGATTTTTTTCTAATTCATGAATATTTTATAAATCATGATTTTTTTCCAAATTATTAAAATTTTCAAACTTGCAAATTATTTCAAATTTTGTGCTTTTTATCAAAATCGTGAATTTTTTTCAAAAAAATTTAATTTGTTAACTTTTTTGGTTTTTTTTATTTTTAAGTACTACTATAAGAGAGCATGAGGAGTAGTGGGCCGAGGCCCAACAAGATCGCTAGTGTGCCCCAAGTCAGTCTTCTGGTGCTGAAGCCGCCGAATAGGACCTCTCGGTGTTGATGGTGGTGGCGACTTCGATGTCGCACAATAGTGGGCCTGTTCCATCCTGTTTCCAAGCCCTCTATGGCAAAGTTGACCTCATTGTCGTAGGGCGCAGTGGGCTGCGGCCCATGACATTAAACACAGAGCCACATTGCTTTCATTCATTCACGGAGTCGGACACTACTAACCATCCAATCTGTCTAGTCTACCGACCACCTTATCCACCCTAATCGCAATGACCCATCTTTTGGGATTGTTACCCTGTATCTTCACCATATTCTCTAGAGGAGATGACCACCATCCACACATGGTAAATTGTATAATGTGTCTTTTTTGTCAGAGCAACGACCAAGAAAATGGCACAAGGTCGTGAGCATGCGCTAACAAAGAAAAGACAACATAATCCAGATTTCTCCATGTGAATATTGCTTGCATATCGAAGAAGTGTCGTGGGGTGCATCTGCCTTGGCCTGGAGTGGCACTATTTAGCACAATAGAAAGAGATATAGATGAATAAAACTGATAGGTAATGAGATTCAGGTAAGATGGTGGAGGATAGCACACAAATTTCCAAACTTGTTCTCTCGAAATCTATTAGATGGTATCTATGTTCTATGAAAATAGTAAGCAATGACCCTAGGTCAGATCGAGTATAACCGTCTTTAATTAATTCGGCAGTCTAAGCTCTGTCATGGTCATGATGATGTGTCGTCCATACATACCACGTGAGGGAAAATTAATCCATGGTAGGATGTTAAACGCCATGGGTGCAAGAAGGTAGGCAAGCTCACCATCAGTGATAATTCTGATTTGATCTGCAATATGCGCAAATGAATGATTGATTGCCTAACTAACCTGGTCTACCTACCAGTGGCTCCAGCTCGCCTCTTATACTTCACTTTTGCAGCTAGGCGTCCTCAATGCATTGAAGGCACATAATATTGCACAAAATAGTAATATTCCCTCTGAGACTTGTGGACCCACCGGTGGAGCTACAAAAAGGCCAAATGGGTCATGGCCCGCCCAGTCCAAAGCAAAACAGTAAGGGACAGAGACTTAACTGACCCATGAGAGGAAAAATACTGGGTTTTTCTTTGTACTGGCTCGCCATTATTTGGCCCAGTAGCTTGAAATTGTGTGAACCACACAAGATTGAGGTGTGTTTGGTTGCCCACCCTCGATTTGTCTACATTGCATGTGTTGCTTAGTTGGGCCTGGTTGAGGAAAAACAGGAAAAAAAACTAACATCTACACCTCGTTTGGTTGCCCACATCGAGGTCTCTTGCATTAGGGGATCGGTTTTGGCATTGCTGTTAGGTGTCCTTCATTGGCTCAACTCATGTAACTACAAGGTATTTTGCTACACACAGGCTGCGAGGTGTGCTAACCTTGTACCCTACGTGGTGAGCATATCCGCTACACCTTACACACGATCACACCTATGACACCAATAAAACATATCCGTAATCATGACAAACTAGACGATGGTGCTGAAGTTCTTCAGCCCAAATTGTCGATCCATCTTGCCAACTTCGACACTGCTGCATGCCTGCTTGAGCACGGCCTTGGAGTAAGCATCCTCTGTTGCCTGCCTACTCTTAAACCCTGTGTGGCAGCTGTTCTTGTAACCCGACACTTGTTCATTGCATGCTTCCCATGAACTGTAAACCCCTGGAACCCTTCCGTGGAACACCACATACCACTTGTCTTAGCATTGCAGAAGAGCAACAGCTCAAGCAGCAAGCAATGGAGCAAATTAGACATGAAACATCACAAAACATGCATGATCATACGGCATAGCAAGTTCAATCTACCACTACTATGGTGTCATCCAACCACCATATCCAAAAGAGGGTGTAATCGTACCACCACAAATTTGCCATCAGTGTGAGGGGTTAGTATATATCACCTCACAAAATATATAGTCCATCACCAATAGCTACCACAACAATACAATCACACAGATCAAACCCTACTACACGCTCTCAGAACAAACACTACCACATGCTCTCAAATCTAGTTAGAACAAGTACAGATAAGGGGGTGATTGAACTCACAAAGGCTATCGCTGCAGCTCGAGTGAGGCATGGAACAGATCGAAGAAGAGGAGGACACAAGCTGCCACCGCCGTGGGCCGCCGGTCGAATAAGAAGCGCAGCTTACCTGCCTGTCGGTGCCGATCCGCGTTCGAGGGGAAAATCGAAAGGGAAGAGAATGGTGGCGGGAGTTTTGGCAGTGAGGGGCTATTTAGGGCAACCGAATCGGCGGGAAGTAACCCGAAATCCTCCTGCCGATTTTTCAGAGACGCGCGCGAGCTTGCGCCATCTCCATGGTCGCATGAGCTCCACACCGCGTTCCCTACCCATGCTTCGAACGAGCTTGCCATGCTAGAAGCTGCTGATTAGGTAGTTCCTAGTGGACCTGGTTGTGAGGTGCTTTAAACATCGTGCGATGTAGGCCAAACAGTAAACTCGGATAACCAAACAACCCAATTTCTTCCTGCGCGGGTTTGGTTGGGCCTCATACGGGCAACCAAACAAGCCTTTGATGAAATTATTGTACACAATATTTGCTTTGTATATCTAGATATGTCGTTTGTCGAGTTCAGCTTCCACAACGCATCAATGCCTCAAAGATACATTTGTCCTTGACTCAACTCTATGAGATCATTCATTTTCTAGCTAGACAGCTAAATTAGTGTCCTGTGGAAGAGTAAGGGAACCAAGTGACTATCGACCTCGCGTGTTATACCGATTGTGCTCCAAAAAGTATCGCGGGGTTCTTCACTTTTGCATTCGTGTGATGCTTCTCTACTCCATTAATGGCTCTACTTAGCCTTCTCCTTTGTCCACGAACGGATCGGTAATATTGGGTCCAGTTTCTCCATGAATTTTGTAATAATGAGTGCGTTGGATAGGTGTGTCAACGTAATCTTGGTATCTAGTTTGAATATAATCAGATGCTTAAAGATTAATAAATTCATCGTTTTTAAATGGATCTATAAAGTGCACATAGTCAGCGACCTACCCAGGATGCGTATGCCGTGCACGCTCAGGGTCCGTTAGACCGGTTGGTGCTCCTGGCTAGGCGGCGGGCGGCTTGGTGAGACCACCGGATTTCTTGGTGTGCCTGGGGCGTGGTCAGAGCACATCATCAACTTGTAGGTAGGGCGATAGTTTTCGCCAGGAAGATGACTTTGGGTTGATTTATGTCTTTATTTTGTAACATCTTCTGACTAATATGATGAAGATGGATGTATGCATCATTTTGATGCAAAGTCCGGAGGTAATCCTCCTTCAGAAAAAAAATCAGTAACCTACTCGAGGACCAAGCACATAATTAACGCATTTTCACTCTTGAGCTACCAGACAACAGATGGCTTCATACCACGTCCTACCACCAAGTCTTTTATAAGGAGCAAGGCATCCCCAACAATCGACGAATATTTTAATTCTCTTTTTACTTTTCTACATTGGAATTGTCTAGTCTGATTGTATGCATGGATTGTTATGTATTCACACCAATGAAAAAGTACCGTGCTATGATCAAATAGCCTGACCCTTGAAATGCGTTATTAAGGTGCTATATCACGCTATAGCGTGCTATTAGCGAGACATTATACATCGATTATTTACGAAGACCGAAGACATTGCTCAGAACGCTATAGCGCACTATTTTATTCTACTGATTCACACTTTTAGAGATACAAATTTGATAGGTAGGGGCATAAAATACATCATGAATTACCGATAGACCACCAAAATTATGACTTGAATTTCTGCCCCGCATAACCGCTGCTAGTGATGAAATGGAAGCAAGACCATCCACCGACGATAAAGAAAAAATATGTTGGAGTAAAAATATGGCACTACCTTTTTCAGTGCTTGTATGCATTTTCATTTGACTAGGATGCAACTATGGGTGTTGTGGATCAAGAAAGCAAAAACGTCTTTGAGTCCTAATGTTCTCTTGGATTGGAGCTGCATTTCCTACTTTTACGAGTGAATTGCATAAAAACCCTCACATTTGGAACATAACTACAATGTAACCAGCGCATTTGATAAAAAAAAAATACAAAAAACTACCACTCTAGAGGCAAAAAGTTATGCATAGCACTATGATGATCCCCATTACACCAGTATGATAGAAAATTAATTATTCAGGCCTCCAAAATAAAATAAAATAAAATAATCCAGACCCGCCATCGAGGCTGGTGTGAACAATGGAGACAATAAATTAGTGTTGATTTGGAACCCACCATTTTATTCATACCCTCTCTCTGTCTCACACAGCGCCGGCCTACTCGCTGGGGTTCTCCACATGTGGCGCCTCTCGCTCATCCTCCTTGGTGCATGCCACTTGACAACCATCACAAATGACATTGATAGTGGTTGGGGCGTTGCACGGGATGCCTCAATCTTGTTCACGTGTCGTATGGTGTGCCCCAACCGACATTACTCCGAGATGTCTCGCTTGTTCACCAAATACTTTATCAACACTTTTATGATTCTCACATTGTACTTAGTCCTAATTGTAACAATGGTATGTGCAAAATAGATGACATGAATACACGGTGTATGTGTCATGCGATCTTTTTTCCCACTGAAACGAGACCACCTAAAATGGATGGAAGTGAATGCACAAAAGAAGAGGTACGCTAGTCCCGGTTTCTCCATTTAAATGTTTTATCTTAAAAGGTGTCGTGTGATCACAAATCTTAATTCATGTGCTGTTGTTGTACTTTAATGGCTCGTTCTTTTTCTATGAGGACAGGATAACAACCGAGTCATCTTGATCATGGTAGAGAGTTCAAAACTGAAATAAAATTATTTCTTAAAAGCCAGACGGCCAAGGGTGACTTCATGTCACTGCCTATCACCCCGCTCTCTATAAGGATGAAGGCTCCTCCGAGCAAATGGTGGATATAGCATATTTTTTCAATTTATAGTACTATCTAAGAATAATCCAGCCATATCTCGTGCATTGTTTCTCGTGTCTATACACATTGGAGATGTGATTTTGACCGATATGAGAATAGAAGGTACCGGGAATTAAGAAATCCAAGACTATCTATTCTTGGAGGCCGTAACCGTCACTCCCGTGCTCCTGCCATACCCAGGCTGATTCAGCATGGGCGGTTGCTACAAAAGCTTCCCCTGGCATATATGGTAAACACAGAGTGCTCTGTCCGTCCAACCCGTGACGGTTCTAGTGTCTTCGGGCGACCGAGACTTCAGTTCCGGCAAGATCCGGCGGCAACCACCATCTCTCACCTAATCACTGAAATCCCTCACCTTTCCTGTTCCCTCACCCAGGAATCCATCCACTGAGTTGAGCTGAACTAGCGTTCTCCCTGATCTGATTTTTCACGAGCCACAACCTGTGACTCTGTGAGAAGCGGAGTAGCCAAACCCCCTCAAATCAGCTCTCAATCCACTTCGTTTTCCCCCCAAATCCAAGTTCTTTCCAACCCCAATCCTATCTCTAATCCGTCCGAGTGCGGCTAGGCTCACGATTGTATCCACCTATTTCCTAGCAGGAGGCGGGAGGAGAAGGCGGCGGGGATCTCCGAGCTAGGGCGGGGCCCGGCGGCGGTGTGGGCATCGCCCTGTACAACCAGGTCAAAGAGCTCCAGTTCCATGGAGTGTGTGCAAAGGAGACTAAAATCTCTGCACCTATCCGAAGCAGAGAAGAAGGGAGTGAAGCTAGGAAGGAGAAATGCGAGCCAGCTAGGATCTGGGAAGCTACAAGCTGTTGGCAAAGTGATGTCAGATAGACCAGCGAGGATTGACACACTGGTGAACACCTTGGGAAGAATCTGGTGTCCTTTCAATGGGATTGAATGCAAGGACTTAGGCATGAACAAATTCCTTTTCTCCTTCGGAGACGAGGCAGGGAAGAAAAAAGCCCTCAATGGAGGCCCCTGGATGTGCAACAAAATCTTGCTAGTGATAGAGGAGTTTGACCCAAAGAAGACCCTGAATGAGTATGAATTCAGATAAATACCAATTTGGGTAAGAATCTACGGCATTCCTATGGGGTCAATGAGTACGGAATCATGCGAAGAAATAGGTAAGAATATTGGCAAAGTATTAGATATTGATGTGGATGATTGCGGAATGGCGATGGGAGAATATATGAGAGTCAAAGTGAGAATGAACATTACGGAGCCACTCATGAGGGGCACTATTATCTTCGACGAAGACGATGATGAAGAAAGAGAGGAAGCGCAAGAGGATGCCATCATAGATGACGAGGATGACAAGAAGGAGAAAGACAAAGAGCGTGAGGTGACTTTCAAATATGAACACTTACCAGATTTTTGCTACATATGTGGAGTGATTGGGCATAATGATAAAGACTGTCCAAGTAAACAAAAATGGTGTACAAAACAAGTGTATGGACCATGGCTGAAAGCGAACACGTGGAGAGTGTCGCCTAGCGAAGAAAATAAAAACAGGGGATAATTAGATAGAGGGGGCTTCTGGAAGAGCAGTAGCGGAGGAAGTAAACGAAGTAACTCCGATTCCTGGAGGAAAATCTCGCCTGAAAATGACGGTTCCGCAGGCTCACATGGAGGGTGGAAAGAGATAACCAGCCCCCTGATGAAACAAACAGGGAAAGATGAACTAAATACAAGTGGAAGAAAGCTGCTTATTGAAGAAGGAAATAAAGGGAAGGAAAGCAGCAAGGAGGCAGATCCCCAAGACAAATCTAGGGATGCTAAAAATGACCAGCTAGGCCCAACATCCTTGGATTCAGGAGCAGTGAAGGAACATAAGAAGATGGGAGGAAACCGATTGGTGATGGAGGAAACGACGAGAAAGGAACCATCAGCTCATGTACCAACTATCCAACCTGAAGAAGGTTTGACTAATAATGACAACAGGTCACCAAAAATCAATGAAGAGAATGAAGTGGCAGTAGAAGGTGCAGAAGCTTTGGAAAAGACAGAAAAGAATGGCAAACATGGCACTTTCAAGCGACGAGTAAGAAGCACAGGAGGGAAATCAAAACCCGCAGAGGGAAAATGTACAAATAAGAGAGGTGCTGATGCTATGGAAATAGATATGGGCCTTGAGTTTGCAAAGAAAACCAAGATGGACATCGATGTTTCGAATGATGCTAAGGAGGCGGTTGGCCAAAGCACTGTAACGCAACAATCTAATGTGGAAGCTGGGCTGCAGGGACAGCCCGGCGGGCCCCAATGAAACTAGTGGCTTGGAACTGCCGGGGATTGGGTAATGGCTCGGCAGTTCGAGGGCTTCTGGATCTCCAGAAGAGGGAGGACCCGGATGTGCTTTTTCTTCCCGAAACAAAGATGGTGGAAAGCAAGATAAGCAGATTTAGATGGATGTTAGGAATGTCAGGGATGGTAACTAGAGATTGCAAAGGAAAAAGTGGAGGCATAGCACTGTTTTGGAGAAAGGAGGTAAATATTGAACTTCACAACTACTCCAAGTATCATATAGATGTGCAAGTGGTAGAGGATGATGGTTTTAAATGGAGGTTCACTGGAATATATGGCGAACCAGCAAGTGACAAAAGAGGAAATACATGGAAACTATTGCGAACGCTAAACCAGCAATCAGACCTCCCTTGGCTATGCATGGGGGACTTCAACGAAATACTCTATGAACATGAAAAAAAGGCGGGCCGCCTCGCCCTCAAAGTCAAATGGACAATTTCAGAATGGCGATTGAGGAATGTGGTCTCAGAGACTTGGGCTACTATGGAGACAAATATACATGGCGTAACAATAGTTGGGAGGCTAGGAGATATGTGAAGGAAAGGCTTGATCGGGCACTTGGGTCTAGGTCTTGGTGTGATCGCTTCTCATCCTATAAAGTGATTAATGGTGATCACAGACATTCCGACCACAGACCAGTGATAATGATTACTGGTGAAAATAATAACAACAGATCCAGATCATATGATAGAGTTAATTTCTTCAGGTTTGAAGCAAAATGGCTCCAAGAGGAGGACAACATGACAACTAACAACATGACAACTAACAGGGTTGGGAACCTAATGGAAGGTCTTCGGAAAGTAGCTGTCGATTTAAAGGAATGGGATGCTAAGGTCCTGGGAAACACACAGAAGCAAATAAAAAGAATGAAGGAGGAATTAGAACTTACCAGGAGGAGTGAAATCAGCCAAAGCTCTATTACACGAGAACACATACTAAGGGAAAAAATAAATAGATTGGAACAACAATATGACACCTTCTGGAAACAGCGAGCACATGTGAAGTGGTTACATTCCGGGGATCGTAACACAGCCTACTTCCATGCTTTTGCATCGAAAAGGAAGAAACGGAATAAAATAAACAAACTTCAGAAAGAAGATGGGTCGTGGGTGGAAAGCCAAGAACAGATGAGAGAGCATGTGGTAGAATATTTTTTCAACCTCTTCTCATCGGAAGCCGGGTATAACATAACAGAAATATTGCAAGTTGTTCCAACAAAAGTGGACAACAGCATGAACAATGTCCTATGCGCGGAATACTCTCCAGAAGAGGTCAAAACTGTACTAGAAAAGATCAGTGACCTTAAAGCACCTGGTCCTGATGGAATGCCTGCCATCTTTTTTAAACACTTCTGGCAAACCATTGGAGACCAGCTGACAAGAGAAGTGCTCAATGTTTTGAAGGGAGGAGACATGCCAGAAGGCTGGAATGATACTTTGGTAGTACTTATACCAAAAATTTCGAAACCGGAGAAGCTGAAAGATCTTAGGCCAATAAGCCTATGCAATGTTGTCTACAAAGTGGTGTCTAAGGTACTTACCAATAGATTGAAGGTTATCCTCCCTGATATTATATCTCATAATCAAAGTGCTTTCGTCCCCAGGCGTATTATTTCAGATAATATCCTTCTTGCATATGAATTAACACACTATTTGCAGAATAAAAGGAGTGGAGCATTAGGATTTGCATCTCTAAAGTTGGACATGAGCAAGGCTTACGATCGCCTTGAATGGAATTTTCTTGAAGGAATGCTTCGGAAGCTGGGGTTTAGAAGAAGATGGGTGGACCTAGTGATGAAATGTGTAACCATGGTTAGATACCAAATCAAGGTCAACAATGAAGTCACTAACACAATTCTTCCTGGGCGAGGGCTAAGACAAGGGGACCCATTATCTCCCTATCTTTTCCTGATTTGTGCAGAAGGCTTTTCAGCAATGCTCCAAGATGCGGAAGAAAATGGAAGACTAAAAGGTATTAAAATCTGTCGCAATGCTCCAAGTGTTAGTCATCTACTATTTGCTGATGATTCTTTATTACTAGTTGAAGGAAATGAAATGAATGCAACAGAAGTGCAGCGCATCCTTGAAGTGTACGAGAAATGCTCAGGCCAGGCAATCAATAGAGAGAAATCTTCTATCCTCTTCAGCAGGAACATCAAACCATGTCACAAAGAAAGGATGAAGAACATCCTTAACATCCACAAGGAGGGCTATTTAGGGAAGTACCTTGGCCTGCCAGTTTATATTGGGAAATCAAAGAGCAAAACTTTTGCGTACATAAGAGAAAGGGTTTGGAGAAGAATCCAAGGCTGGAAGGAAAAAATGCTTTCGAAGGCAGGGAAAGAAATCTTAATCAAGGCCGTGGCTCAAGCAACTCCAGTCTATGCAATGGCTTGTTTTGACCTTACAAAATCCTTTTGTGATCAATTGAGCGAGATGATCTGTAGGTATTGGTGGAGTCAAATGGATAAGGAAAAGAAGATACATTGGGTGAGCTGGGAAAGATTGACAACGTCCAAACAAAATGGGGGTCTTGGGTTCAGGAATCTCCATTCGTTCAATATAGCAATGCTTGCAAGACAAGCATGGAGGTTGCTCCACAACCCAAATGCCCTTTGTGCCCGAGTATTATCCGCGAAATACTACCCAGATGGGCAAATCTTAAATGCAAAGCCTGCAAAGGGAATGTCATATACATGGAAGAGCATATTAAAAGGGATCAATTTGCTAAATAAAGGCATAATATGGAGAGTGGGGAATGGCAAATCTATTAACATATGGAACGATCCATGGATCCCAAGAGGAATATCCAGAAGGGTCATATCAAGGAAGGGCAACAATCTAATCACGCACGTCGAGGAGCTCATAAATCCAAGAACTAACACTTGGGACCTAGACCTCACCGAACCAATCAATGGTAGGCGAAGATGTATAGGTTATACTCAGATCCCAATTCATGAGCAGCTAGACGACTTCCTAGCATGGCACTATGATAAGAAAGGACTTTTCTCACAAATCTGCATACAAAGTAGCACGGATTGTGAAACACGTGAATCTGTGAAAGGGCTACCTGAATGCTCCAATCCAAAGGGGAAACACATGTGGTTTTGAATGGAAGAAACTATGGTCACTCCCTCGCCTAACAAGATTCTGCATTTCCTATGGAGAGTGGCCACCAACAGTTTACCATTGAGAATGAAGCTGAAACAAAGAGGTATGAATATTGATACCAGGTGCCCACTTTGTTTTAGATTAAATGAAGATGGAGGCCACATTTTTTTGCAAATGCAAATTAGTTAAACCAATCTGGAGAGGACTTCAAATGGAGGACACAAGAGAGTTAATTGCTGGATGCCCAAGCGGCCCATCTCTCCTACAGGAAATATTCAATCTAAACGAAGAAAAGAGGCTCACAGCTTGTTGTTTGCTCTGGATCTGGTGGGCGAAAAGGAATAAAGCAAACCGAGGAGAGAAACCAAGAACATCAGATGAGATAATTACCTCTGTCACAGTTCATGTTTTGGAATACAAGAACATGCAGGTAAAGAAACTAATACCAAGTAATAAGATGCAGCTGCAATGGTCTCGACCGATGCATAATTTTTTAAAGATCAACGTAGATGGGGCTTTTAGGGAACAATCCTTTTCAGGTGGTTGGGGTTTTATAGTCAGGAATGATCGAGGAGTAGCAGTGGCAGCTGGACAAGGTCATCTTCAAGAAGTCGGCAATGCTCTTCAAGCTGAAGCTCGAGCTCTTCTCCAAGCGGTGCAAATCACCTCATCAATGGGATGTAATCAGGTGATTCTAGAAATAGATTCGACTGTACTGAAGAATGCTATTACATCAAGCGAGTATGATCTAGCGCCGCTAGGTGTTCTATTTAGAGAAATAAAAGCCATGTTATGTGTTAATTTTGAAAACTTTAGAATATCTGTTGTACCAAGATCATGTAATGTTGTAGCTCATGAACTAGCTGCGCGTGGCGCTCTGTTAGGGGATGGCGATCGTGAGGTCTGGATTGGCTATCTACCATAGTTTGTACTAAACCTGTGTGCTGGTGATATGCCGAGCACACCAGTTTAATGGAATACATTTGTGTTCCTTTCAAAAAAAAGCTTCCCCTGGCTAGGTGCCAGTCAGAGGGTTCCCGAACTACATTGTGTGGACTCACTGCATTTGAACTTTCTGCCGCCATTCAGACCAGACCCCCCAACGCGTGAAAGACCTCTACCCGGTGCAGTCTGAAGAATGCCGTTTAGTCTTGCGATGGTTGTGCTCTGTTTACTGTTTCAACTGTGGCAGTATTCTAGCTGTCGTTGCTGGATCTGTAACAACTTCATATGTATGATTTTGGTTTCGTTGAATGGAATGGAACCGAGGTGGCGAACCCTTTTCCTCTCAAAATAGTTATTCTGGTTTTTTTTAGAAAAGGAGGATGACCCCCGGCCTCTGCATTTGGGCGATGCATACGGCCACTTTATTAATTATTCTTACAAGACCTTACAAAGTAATACAACAGTAAGACTAAAGCCGCCGTCTAAGCAACAAACTGTCGCTACACCTATCCAGTTGATGAAGGGGCGCAGATAGCCTGGGCCTAATACCAAACAGACATCGCAGCCAAACCTAACATCTAAGACCTGAGGACCCATCCAGGACGCCTGCCGGGCATGGGTCTCGCCGGTCCGGCGTGCTCTCAGAGGCCGCCGCCGCCAACTGCCACCGCTCCATCTTCGTAATCTGTCTCGATGCATTAACCTTGCTCGGTCTAGCTATCGTCGACGCCACCACGGCGCCTAACGGTACCTCCTCCTCGCAGCATAAACAGATGAGCACGTCGCGGTCGCTGCCGGTACACCTCCGCACCATGCCGCCAAGTACCACCAGCCGACACAGCTTGAAGTCTCTGGAAGATCTATCGTGCGTAGCACCCGCCGACCGTGCATGACTCAACAGAGCACCCGCCGGTCGAGCATGACTTGACAGCTCCACCGAAGCTCCGTGCAAGACGGCCGCTCCACCTCCCGCCTCTGTCTTCCAGCGCTGCTCCACAAACGATGCTCCCAAGAGAGAGACGGCACCGTAGTACCGTCATCATCCGATCTGGAAGGCCAGATCCTAGGGTTTCCCCCGAAGCAGCACGAGTGGGTTGACAACAGTTACACGACGATGCCTTCATCAAGGTAACGACGCAAAACGCCGCCATCGCCCGCCAACGGCTCGGTTTTCACCGGCAGCTATGTCTCCCCGACTCGTAGCCGGGACTAGCTGGATCTCGAGATCCGATCACCCAGCCGCAGGCCGATCACCTCTGACGGAAGAGATGACCACCACCGTCGACTGCACCGGTCAGAACAGATCTGACGAAGGTGCCGCCTACGCGATCACCAGGCCCTCCACGCCGCCACCGCCGATCCAAAGGCAGATGGCGCGCCACCGCCGTCACTGACCGCAGTGCCGCCGTCGCCCGAACAGGCTGGTCGCCGCGCCGCAGCCAGCGCCGCCTCCGCCGCCGCAGCCATCGCCGTTGCTGATCGGATCTGAGGCGCCTCCACACGATTCGAGGATCCACACAACCCCAGATCCACGGGAGAGAGGTGATGTCCTCCGCCACCGCCGTCGGCCCCCGGGCTTAGACCGGCGGCGTCCCCGGCGGCGGCGGAGGGTGGGGAAGAAGGAGTATACGCCCCCGGCGGCTGGGTAGGGAGCCGCCCGAGCCGCCCTAGCGGGGACGACGCGGGGGCTGTTTTCTCGTAGAGTCTGGTTGGATCATATTTAGATATATTAAAACTGAGCACTTTTGGAGTCCTATTAGGCCATCAGTGCTTCTGGCCGTCCGATCGCCAGTTTTAAGCATTTTGGGTCGTCAGATTAGCTGTGGATCACACCTAATCTTCTTCCGTTCGCTAATACCGATCGCTGATGTTTCGGGCCGCTGCTCGTTAACTTTTTGGACATTCTAGGTTAAATTGGGCCAAATGGCTGTACCAGTCTCCCCACGTGAAGCGGATGGAGACGCCAGTCGCACGGCGGCGGTGGCAGGTCCAAGCGTGAGACAGCTTCCCCAACTCTTGACGTGGCGGCTCATCGACGTGCGACCGATGCGGGAGCGACGGCTCCATGGAGACCATCCTATGGTTCGACCGACGCGCAGAGGCGCCTCGAGGGCGATCGCACGGATCCGCTTCGGCTGCCTCGGTCAGTCTCATACGATCGCACGAACAAAGATCCCGACCGGTCGGACCAACCGGCGATGTGCATGGTGGGTCTCTGATCAATCGCCTCCGATTCGACTCTGTCCGGCGGCGATTCCGGAAGTCATCGATGGTAATTGATGTGCGCCACTGAAAAATAATTGCGGGTCAGTTACACTTCCAATTCATGTTCCTTCTTTAGTCGATGCGCTTATATAATCCCCACTGCCTAGCTTCTCCTTCCTAATTCCCTCCTTCCTTCAGCAAAAAAAACTCTCCGCCTGGCAGTGTTCCCTCCTTCCTACTTCCACTCTCTCCCCCAAGGAATTTTAGGTTTCTTACATGCTTTTCCCAAATGAATGCAGGTTCTGTAACTCAGTTGAGTGGACCTAGGTTCACTCGGTAGGTTGATTTTTCTACATCGGAAGGTGTGGCGCTGGTTTCACCTTTAATGATTTGTTTCCTAACGGTACAATACTTGAATTCTAACTTTCTTGGAATTGTTATGTTTGAGTGCCAACATCATGGAATTGCTCAAGGAGCTAATGGTTATGGTGTGAGACTATTAATTTGCTCTGGTCCAATATTATTTCACACAATGTGGACTTGTGGAGTTCAACATGAGTAACCATCTTCTTTTCAGGTTTTGTATTATGAATAAAGTAGGATATTGTGCATTATAGGGGGTCATGGTCTACACCCTATATCAAACTTACACCCTGCTCTTATGGCCTTGTAATATCCTATGTTATTTTACTATGGTGATGGTGTGTTCCGTCTAGGTATTCAATACACCAATGGCAACATCAGTTAATTTCTCGCAGATCAGGGACAAAAAGGGTAGGGTGATCTTGCCAGCGTGCTCACTTGGGGAGACGGACACATGTGAGGAAGGTATGAGGGCTGCATGTCCTGTTTTTCTACTTCCTTCCAACTAAAGTCACACATGTGTTTTTCTAAGGTGTTTACGACACCATGAGGATGGCGCAGATTATAGTCTTCACTTTTGGCTGGTGAATGTATTTTTGTTACTGATTATCAAATGTTGGTTCAAGATGTACCATTTCCAGCCTCGCTTTTCTACTCAGGAAGAGTGTGAGTATTATGTCTTTTTTCATTAATTTCTGATTTGATGTCGCTATGTTGATTCCTTGTAGTGAGTTATGTTCAAAGATATGCTCCCATTCAATCAGGATTGAAATTGACATAGTAATTCTTCATATATGTGCGGCTTACTGGTGAGCAAAAATTTGATTGCCAGACGATGGTAGTATCTGCACAATCATCTAAATGTTTCAGTCAGTGAATCTGAAGCTATTTCAAGCCATCTTTATTAGTTTATTTTTCTATTTTCTATGGTTTTCTCATGTCCAGATGATTATCAAACAAATCCCAACCATTTACTTTCTGCCATGTTGGATATATAGCAACGACGCGTCAGGAATAGCAAGCTTTGTATTTTCGGAACTGCCTTCTAGAAAAAGAAAACGTCCGCATAATTTTCTATTTTTGGTCGTATGACCTGCTTGCATTTATGTCAGAACAATCCCACCCCTCCTGTAACATTCCACTTGATAGGTATTGCCCATTGCAATAACTAAATTTATCTTTAAATACATTTTTTCAGATAAAATGGCATCTCTGCTATTTGCACGGATCCTGAAAAGAAGAAGTATTTTTTACTGTTGCTTCAGGTTATGCTTGATTGTGGGCCTTTTTGTGCATTTTGGATGATTTTTAGCAGGTCTCAGTTTAATATATGATGGTAAGAACTTTTCTTCTTGCATCAGTGATGACAAATATATTTTACTTGAGGTTCGAGAAACTGAATTTGAGAGCTCTCTCAGGTGAGCTTACCATTCCATCATGGAAACAAATATATATGTATTATGGATAAAGCCCACTATTAATGTAGCACACAAACCTTCTCCAGTTGTTCATAGTTAGCATTAGCCTCCTTGCCATCAACACTATCGAGCAGTTATTCTTTCAATATATACCTGCTACATTTTGCGTTGAACTTTGCATTGCATTGGAATGCAGAAATACCACAACTTTCGTCCATGCAGGTGATGCCTGGGCTGTCTTGCTCTAACTTAATTTTACCTACTTTGACGTGATTGTGCGCCGAGAACAGCGAGTCACACAAAGTAGGCACAACAGGTAACAAACTTAAGTATTTAATGACACTGAATTTCCGTACAAGATTATAGGGATACAATTGATAGAAGGTTAGGTTTTGTTTCTAATTTCTCAACACTACTAGGCTCCCATGGATTAGAGGTAATGTAAGACAATAACATTGCTTCGTAATGGTTTGAGTCGAAGATGATAAGTTATTTTATTTATGTGCACGGAAGTGTTTCATCATTCCTTAAGCCTGATAACACATTGCCTTGTAGATGCTTCGTTTTATGCTTTATAATGGAGTAACTGTCCAGATTTGAAACAACCAACGTTTTGAGCTACTGAATGTTGCATTCTTTGTGGATGGCACAAAAACAGAAAACTTGTTTTATTTAACTGAGATGATGCACTGCCAACTTTGCTGGAAAACCCATTGGATTTATGGAGTACTCAGTGTAACGGAAATGCTAATCATCTTGATATCTTGCAAACACATATTTTTTCTGTTTAGAAGTCATTTGTGTGTCCTACAACAGTTTTTCATTGGCATATGATCCTCCACTCCCTGTTGTTTTGTTCAAATGTACTGATCCTCGCAGAGGAGGAAAACCACATGCAGAGGGGAAGAGGAGTTCCTCAGGGAGGGACAGGTTGGTCCCTGGCACCTAGGAGAATACGCGTTCAAGCTTGACTCCATGGTTGGTACCTAACCAGTCTTGTTCTATTGTCAGAAAAACAAAGCAATAAGGGTGATTTTTTTAAGTCAAGTTTCTAGACCAGCCCCTTAGCTATAGATAAGTTAATCCATGTTTTCTAATAAGATCTCCATAGCAACATCTTTTCTTCTTGTCGTCATACATGTTCCTTCATCAAGTAACTCTTGAAATAACTAAGATGTATATTTTGCAGGAGCCTCCATGGCACGGGAGTACAACTTGAAAATGCACCTCTCATTTCAAATTGGCTCTGTGCTTCATGTCAGCACAAACTTTCAAAGCGCTATGAACAGATTATGATATGTTGTATTGAGTTCGATATAATGCCACTCATTCAAGTCTGTACATTCCATATTTGTACCAGCTTATGGTCAATGTTATATATAGCAATATCATTGTACTAAAACATTTTCCCCGTATATTTGCTCGGACAACATGTTTCATGCTTCCAACATTTTGACAGATTTCTAAAAATTTATTGAAATAGTGGACGGGCGCAGCAACGCGCGCTGGCATGGTCTAGTATCCTTCTCAAGGGAAAGCAAATTATGTGCTATGTAGATTAATTTGGTTTGGATGCCGTTCGTTCCATGGTTGGAGTAAGCCGCAGATTTCTGTCACCATAAAATCTCTCAGGATGCACCACGTAATGCTCCTATGCAAATAGATCTAGTAGAACCGTCCCTGACTAAATATTTTTATCAGACTTTTGGATTTGTGTGTGTGCACCCTAATTAGACAGAGACCGGGTGTTATCCATAATGCTTTGTATCCGCTTGATGCTACATTATGAGATGATAAAATCGCCCTATATATAAAAAAAATGCCTTTTCACCGTCATGGTGGTGCCATCCAAGATCCGTCCATAATCATGTCAGTAATGGTGTAATCCAGGAATGCTTTTTTGGGTGCAGGTTGGTAGGCTCACTGCCACTGATCCTTTCGACAATACCCTCGCTTCACATATTCACATGAATGCTTTATTTACCTAATCTGGTTGGCGTTAAATTATTGTATCATTATTTTTCCGTTAGGCAGTCGATCATGGGTGATCAAAGAAGGGATTCTTCTTGACCTACCAAAAGACAAATACCAACCAGCATACCCTTTTTATAAGTAGCACGGCTTCTCCGAGCAAATGGTCAATAAGTTATTTCTCATTTACCTTTCTATATTCGAGTCACCCATTATAGAAACTTGCATTACTTGTTCCTCTCCTGGACATTGGAGACATGAACATGGCTGGTATGGAATAGGAGGCACCGGGAACTATTGATGGGTCATCAAAACTGAAATGTGCGCTCCTGTCTCAAGTCACCACAGTTGTTATCCGAAAGGAAATACGATGTAGTGATCATAGACAAAAAAAGAGAGGAAATGGAGCACGAGGAAAGCCTACATGCTATTTTCACCGGTCTGCAAGTACAGCTATCTGAAGCTGAACTGTAATACAAAATCTGGAACTAGTGGCATGATAAATAGGACACAACGGTGAGGTCTATTTAGAACCGAAACCCCACATACCCTATATGAACCATGTTAGGGATGCAATGGCCACAGTTCCGGTTTCTCAGAATGGTCGTCCTTGTAGCCTAGAATTTTGCTGACTATGTGTTGACACCAGATTTTGGCATGGTCAAAAACATAATTAAGAAGGTCTCAAATGGAAAAATGATCAAAGCGAGAAAGTTCCGTACCGTCAAAAGGAGAAATTTTGATATTTGGGCCATAGCCATCCGATCTCATCTCTAAGGCCGAAGTTGTATTCGAAGTATTGAGATTTTGTGTTCAGAACAGTATTCGGCTGATTACGCCCCCAAGATGGCCTCTGATGGAAAAAGTTACAACTGCAAAGTTCTTTGTCTCGTCGAAACGGACGATTTTGATATAAAGATCGTCCCCATCCGAGATCGTATGCAAAAGTTATAGCCAAAACTGTGCGCTGCAGATCAGATGGCCGGATCATCCGGACCGGGTCCAGATCATCCGCCGAGGGCCAAAAATTGACCAAAACAACAGAAGCTAAAAGTTGAAGCCGGATGATCTGGATCAACTCCCGGATGATCCGGTAAAGGCGGACAATCCGGCAATCGTCCGGATGTCCGGACACGTTTTCTCGCTGCAGATTTTAGAAAACGGCCCAAACACCCTCAAAATGGCCTCGGATGAAAAATTGTTCAACATGAAAGTTGTGCGTCTCGTCGAGACGGTTGATTTGGATATAAAAAAGTCCAAATCCGTGGTCGTGTGAGGATTCTAGAGCTAAAACAGTGAGCTGCTGTCAAAAATGGGCTAGGCCGATCATCCGGCCTTGAGCCGGACATCCGGCCGGGGTCGTGAATAGTCCGTGTTTTATTAGGTTTTGATGATTTGGACGGCTAGGCAAGTCCTTTTCTTATACGGGAAGTCCACCCGCCTCTTATATAGACAAGAGGTGATGGCCGATTGAACAACAACATACAATCGAACAAATCTATCTACATCTTTTACCTTTACTTTTGCCTTCTCCCTTGTTCTTCTTCTTCCTCGTTCTTCGTTCGCTCTTCTTCATTGCAGGGCGGCGAACCTCGAGGCCCTAGGGGCGATCAGGTCGACCTAGGGCAGCCCATAGTCAGCCGCTACCGACGGGTCCCTCCCGGGCGTGGGGGTTTCGGTTCACAAAAGCGCCCACGGATTGTCTTGCGTGCATCGCTTCGGCTGGTCTCCTTCGACGTGAGCTGCGGTGCATCACCTCGGCGTTGAGGTACACGATGATGTGTTCGTGTGCGAACACACTTTTGGCGACTCCGCTGGGGATTTAAGCTTTGAACGGTCTCCGCCCGTTTTGCTACTTAAGAGATCGTCATCTAGGGTTTGCAATCTACAAAGGTAACATGAATACCCAATTCACTTATGTAGATGCAAATAATGCATATGTTGTTGCTAGATCGCCTAATGAGCATATTGTATCGGCTAGCCCTAGTTTTATCAATCATGCATCTAATTATGTGCAACAGCCGATTCGTAATAATCTTCGTAAGGCCAACTTCATATAATTTTAGCAACATGCAACATATGTATCCCAACTCCCATGCATCGGCAACCCTACAAATCTATATGCCGATGAACAACATGATGAGTTCGGTTAATCATGTTGAGACACCCAATGTAGGAACTTCCAATAGTATGCAACAAAGTGTTTCAACTTTTTATTCATCGGCAAATAACTTGCGAGATGTTAATCCAAACGTGCGGTGGATAGGGAATTGGCCATGCTACTACTAGTTATTCGCCAATTACCTCAAACATCGTATGCTACACCTCATGCTACTTAATTTTTCGCACCATACGCAATTGTAGATATTCGTGATTCGGTTAAGACCTTCATGCTCATGGTCAATAAATGAGAATTCTACCAGAGCGCATGTGTCTTTACCTAGTAACGTAGCATATCATGTTGCCCTGCACAATTACAAAATTTCGCAACACATCATTGCCGAAAGCGCCTCAAAGTATTGGGGGCAATCCGATGAAGATTGGGCTGAAATTGGTCGAAAAAAGCTTAAAGATAGACTAGCTGCAATGTTTGCTGAATTTAGACAAGAACAAGCAACCTTGCTAATCAAAGAAAGAAGAGTGGTGATTCGATAACAAAGTTAATTCGGTTATTAAAAAGCCAATCAAATAGTATGTGTACCGAATCTATCAAAGAAAAGAGGATGCCAAGGCATTAGAGAGTCATTCAAAAGTGGAACAAAGTATTATTCAAGTGATACAACCATCATGCTCTCCCAACGATTTGAAGAGGTATGCATAGCGAGTAATTTACCTATTTTCAGATTTGGTCACAACTTTATTGTTGATGCATCTATTAGAAAAATCCTCATAGGTAATTTTGAAAGACCAATGAAGAAGGGTAATTTACTTGTTAGCAATAAAATTGTTTTAGAACATATCGGTCAACCAATTGTGCCATTTATGAAGACCGATAATGACTTATTATTGCAGCCAAAGCTTTCCCCGTTGCTTTATCTAAAGTTCATATCTAGTTGGGTAGCTTTGCTTATTTCTTACTTGGCTTGCACTTTGTCTCAATTGAGACATGTGTGTTCTAAATATTTTCATATCAGAAGTTTAAAGCCAAGGTTAATTTCTTTTGAGAAATCCGATGCTAATATAATATCTTATCCAAAGACACCGGAGATAGAGTGGAAAACACAATGTATAGCCGAATGGGAAGATTCCAAATCTGAACCATTCGTTTGCTTATCTTCATGGCCGTTCACACAACAAGATCGGCTAGAAAGCAAGAAGTTTACCTTCAATTCAAGCATGTGTGACCAAATATTTGATTTATTGCTGAAAAATAATTACATAAGAATTCTTGATCACCATGTCAAACCATCAATTCAAGGACGAATGTATTGTAGTTTGCATCATTCGTTCAAACATAATTTTGAGGATTGCAATATGTTTCGTCAAATAGTTAAATCGGCCATTAATAAAGGACGATTGAAATTTGTTGAAACACCAAGAGATGACCAGTCTATTCCGATTGGTCCCGATGGCAAAAAGTTTTTGCATCGGCTACTTCAAGCCGATCCATTTAAAGAGAAGTAAACTGCAGGTGATGGGATCAAGCTTTCATGTAAAGAAGTTGTTGAAGAGCATAACAAACATAATCTCGAGGGCGAAAATTCCATCGAAGCTACAATAGGGACGCCAAGGGCTGGGGGGCAGCAAGCAAATCCAATGATCGATGACAGCAAAGCAAAACAAAACAAAGGCCGAAATAAGTGCAAGTATAAGAGATCAAAAATTACCTTCGCTGAACTATTGGATAAATATCAAAAGAAGAGTGAAGAGAAGAATGCTTATCGGCCAAATCATGCAAATAAACCAAGATCACCCCCAAGGCGCAAATATGAGGATCGGTTAATGCAACATATTCATATCCTTATTTTGGGCCGCCAATGCCAATGCCGTGGATGCCTCCCTATGCTCATATAGATACATATTCATCATGGGACAGGTATGATACAAGGGCACATTCTCCATCTTATTTTAGACCATCTCACCAATATTATGCAGCTCCAAGAAGATCAACATCTGAACAATCACATGTTAAAGACCGTTTCAATCATAAGGAATCGGTCCAGAGCTCAAGGAAGAAGAAAGAGGTGGTCAAACAAGTTTACCGCTAAAAGAGATGGTCGAAGAGTGCTACTTCAGATTTGATCTCAAATGAAAAAGAGCCAATGAAAGTGTTGACATTGGCTACTACATGCAATGAGATGAAGCAATCAATTGTTAAGACTCAAAGTGCCAAATCTGAAGAAAAGAAGTTGAGAGTACACAAGGCCAAGAAAGAATTGCCATTGGTCAAAATAGAATCACAGCCGAGATGCCCACTGCCATCAGATAAGCAAAAGAAGAAAGTACAAAAGCTTAGTGCACAAGAACTTGAAAAGATGAACATGGCATGGGTTCCCAAAGGAAGTATTAAAACAAGAATAATATGCAAGATTCCGTTGCAATAAGTGCGATAAAGGTGAAGAAAGAGAAGAGTGCAAGCTTCAACAACCAAGTCGAGGGTTTGCACATCGAATCTTCGGTTCAAACAACATCCATATTCTTCAACTATGTCATTAATGCATATGCCATGGAATTCATCCTCGGTATGACTGGTTACCTCCGTGGACTTATTTTGACCCATGGATGCAATATAATTTCTTACATCATGAAAGGGTATTACCAAATCATTATATATTCGATTAGCTTCATTTTTGTTGCTAATCTAAATGGCTGATATATAGTTATCGCCCAAAGCACGCATAAAACGGCCGATGGAGTGTTGACATCGTGCTTAGAACAAACTTGCAAGTTATTTTTCGCACACAAGTTTTGCCGAAAAAGGTAGTTGAAGTTTATGTCATTTTGATTTTGATGCCAAATGGTCAAAATATAGTCATTGATCAGGTCTCTGATCAAATTTCTGATCATCTTCATTGGCACATTCACTTTATATTGTTCACATTCTTTCCTGTTCTTCTTCTTCTTCTTCGCTCTTCGCTCGCTTCTTCATTGCAGGCGACGAACCTCGAGGCCCTAGGGCGATCAAGTCGACCGAGGGCAGCCCATAGTCAGCTGCACTCGACGGGTCCCTCCCGCCCGGCGGCAGCAGGCACGGGTGACGGTTCATATGCAAACCTGCCAAAAGTGTGTTTGCACACCTAACACGCCACTGCAGTACCCACGACGCCGAGGGTGATGCACCGCAGCTCACGTCGAAGGAGACTCCGGAAGCGCTGCACGCAAGACAATCCGGCGGGCGCTTTTAGACCAAACCCCACACGCCCGGGAGGGACCTCACTGGATGCTGGGCGGTTATGGGCTGCCCTAGGTCGACCTGACGCCTTAGGGCCTCGAGGTTCGCCGCCCTGCAGTGAAGAAGAACGAACGAAGAACAAGGAAGAAGAAGAACAAGGAGAAGGTAAAAGTAAAGGTAAAAGATGTAGATAGATTTGTTCGACAGGTGTTGTTGTTCAATCGGCCGCCACCTCTTGTCTATATAAGAGACGGTGGACTTCCCGACAAGAAAATGACTTGCCTAGCCGCCCAAATCATCAAAACCTAATAAAACACGGACTATTCACGACCCCGCCCGGATGTCCGCCAAGGCCCGGATGATCCGCCTAGCCCAGTTTTTTGACAGCAGCTCATTGTTTTGGCTCTAGAATCCTCATACGACCACGGATTTGATGTTTTTATATCCAAATCAACCGCCTCGACGAGTCGCACAACTTTCATGTTGAACAGTTTTTCATCCGAGGCCATTTTGAGGGTGTTTCGGCCGCTTTTCTAAAATCTGCAGCAGAAAACGTGTCCGACATCCGGACGATCGCCTCGGATTGTCCGCCTTTACCCGGATCATTCGGCATTGATCCAGATCATCCGCTTCAACTTTTAGCTTCTGTTGTTTTGGTCAATTTTTCGCCCTCGCCGGATGATCTGGACCCCGCACGGATGATCCGCCATACAGGCTGCAGCTCACGCTTTTGGCTATAACTTTGCATACGACTGGATGGGGACGATCTTTATATCAAAATCGTCTGCTTCGACGAGACGAAGAACTTTCCAGTTGTATCTTTTTTCCATCAGAGGCCATCTTGGGGCGAATCAGCCGAATACTGTTCTGAACACAAAATCTCAATACTCAATACAACTTCGCCTTAGAGATGAGATCGATGGCTATGGCCCAAATATCAAAATTTCTCCTTTTGACGATACGGAACTTTCTCGCTTTGATCATTTTTCCATTTGAGACCTTCTTAATTATGTTTTTGACCATGCCAAAATCTGGTGTCAACATTATGATGATAAAGAAAAAGAACTAGGGTGAAAAAAATAGTAGATGCAAAACATAGTAGATGTTCTTTGACCGATTGTGGATTGTTTAAATGGCTGTCACCCATGATCCATACACGTGGCATTTGGATTTTCCGTGCAAGAAGGCTCAGAATTTTTCTCGGACATCCGTAGACCTGACCTGATTTGGATAAGTGTGTTAAGCTTTATGCACTAGTCAATTTTTGGACAGAGGGGGGGGGATAGGAGGACGTCAATTTTTGGACAAATTGCAAAAGCCAAGACTTGGAATCTAGTCCTTAGACTATAATACCATGTTAAGCTTTGCACTAGATAACACAACCAAAAGTTTGAACTGATGAAAAAGGCTAGACAATCCACATATACACTTTTCATTGCCACTAGTGCAGAACCGGGCATTAGCACCGGTTCAGAGGTTTCAGAGTGCCGGTTACATAACCGCACTAATTTAGGTCACTAGCCCCCTTTAGTACCGGCTCAAGACGAACCGGTGCTAAAGGGCAACCACGTGGCACGAGGCAGCTCCGGGGCTCGAGTTTTAGTACCGGCTGGTAAGACCAACCGTACTATAAGGTTTGGGGGTTTTAGTTTCATGATTTCTTTTTCATTTAATTTTGTGTTTTCATTTTAATTCTTTTTCGTTTACTGGTATTTTACGATACTACACGTTGTACACGTTATGCGCACACACACACACACACACACACACACACACACACATATATATATATATACATAAACACTATTCTGATCACGGGTTCAGAATAATATTCTGATCACAACCCGACCTTCCCCAAGAACGCTACCGAACTTCTCTCAGACGAACCCGACCTTCGGCTATCTTCGCAACTGCGTTTCTACCGCGAAGTTTTTCCGTTAGTCGTGTTCCATGTGATGTGTGTAATTTTGAAACGATTTTAGCAACTAAATACTGCTTTAGATAGGAATCTCGCCATAGGCGGATTTTGCACTGTCGTGAAGAACTCGCTTTTGCGATTTTATCGCTCGAGTTGTTCGACCGAACTTCCCGTGCTAGGTTGAACTTCCGTAACATTGCCCAAATAGGGCTTGCTATATACCGCTGGAAAGCTATGGACACGAATTTCATGACCCAAGTTAAATCTTTTCGCAAAATGTAAGCGCTTTAAGAGCAGTTTTGAAAACCGCTTTTTCTTCACACTAAAACGCTAATCGTAATTTCGATCGCATTTCTAAACCGTTTATCGAAATGAGGCATATAATATGGCGTTGGAAAGCTGCTGCAAAACCGCTCCTTCCACATGTTGAAAGTATTTTTTCTAATTCCCTATGGTTAAAGAGTAATTTGAAAAAACGTAAAATTTCGTAAACCGAACAGCTGAGTTGGTTTTTTCGATGTCATTTCGAAACGGCTAATCCAATGGAGGCATATGATATGGCGTTGGAAAGCTTATTAAAATGCGATACTTTTTCATCTTGAATGTTTTTTTTTCTAATTTTGAATGGTTTAAGAGTAATTTAGAAAATGGTCCAAGTCCTACCGAGTTCGTATTTTTGAGCTAATTTTTTAACCATGCGTCCGAATGCAGCAAATGATATGGCGTTGGAAAGCTTGAACAAATGCGAAACTTTTTGGTATGTATTGTTTCTCCTAATTCTTTACGGTTTTAAGTCAGTTTCGAAAATGGCGAAAAACATATTTTCGCCGCAATTTCTACAAACTTTATCGGAATTGGGCAAATAATATACCGTTGAAAAGCTACGGAAAATGCGAAACTTTTTCATGTTGATGGTTTTCTCTGATTCCTAGCCGTTTTCAAGTAATTCCAAAACGGCGGATCATTCGCTCGCCTCACCATGAATGCATTCTTCCAAAATGCACCGCGTGAAGAACCCGAACTCCTCAAAGGCGTGTACCGAACTTCACTGCTTTTCACGTGATTTTTTGCTCGAGATCTTCATCCATCGTCAGAGCTCTCCATCCCACTCACAGAATTGAGCGGTGATTCACCGATGGAAAGTCAGAAACACGCAACTTTCCCGTGTTGATCATTTTTTTATACTCGCGACGATTTTGAAAGTTTTTCATCTGAAATTCATTCAGTGTAGTAGGTGAACTTCCTGCTGTTTTCACGTTGAACTTCTGTGACGTATTCTCGTTTGTAATTTTCTTATCCATTCGTAAGTGTTACACAAGTAATATTCCTTTTGTACAAATGTCTCTCACAATAATTTTTTTAACTTTCTCCGACCAAGGACTTGAACTTACACAAATGATATTACCGTTGTTTCGAGGTAAATTAGAAAATGGCGAGATCATGATTTCTGCGTTCATCGTGAACGGAAATGCACTGCGTGAAGTAGTTGAATTTCTGGGGCATGTATGTTTGAACTTCACTCTGTTTTACTTTATTTTATTTTTATATGAAATACACACCATGTAGTACGTTGACTTCCCATTGTTATCACTTTGAACTTCTCTCTGGTTTGAGAGAATTGTTTTAAAACACAAAAAACAACATATTTTTTATGTATTTTGGACATCTAAATACACGGTGAACCTCTCTCACAAGAATTTTTGTAGTTTCCCTCGCCGAGCACTTGAACTTCTAGCAACCATTTTTACATTTAAGAGATTGTTTTCAGAAGTGCAAAAAGTGGCGTTGTGCTTTTTATTTTCTTTAAATGGTAAATACTAGGTTTTAATAAACTCCAAACTTCTGTGTTATTTCTATTTGAACTTCACCTTTTTATATTTTGGGTAAAGAATTGTATTCAACATTTATATGGAAAAAATCGAACATGGAAATACAAGGTGAACCTCTCTCGCATGAATTTTTGAACTTTCCCAGATAGAGCACTTGAACTTCTTGCAACAAACCTTTTAAGCCTTTTGTTTTCTATTCTTATATTCTTATGTGAAACGCATTCCATGTGGTAGTTGAACTTCCCACTCTTTTCACCTTGAACTTCTGTCACATTTTTTTGTTCAACCTCTTTCACACGAATTTTTGAATTTTCTCGGGCTGAGCACTTGAACTTGTAGCAACAAAACTTTCAGCGCTTGCTTTTTTCATTCCTTTTTAATACAAAATGCACAGCGTGTAGTACGTGAACTTCTCGCAGTTAGCAATCTGAACTTTTCTCGGTTACGTGAAAATATTTGAATTTTTTATGAATTTTAATCCGAATTTCTTAATCCTTTTTTATGAATTTTGAAGCGCTCTATTTTTAAAAGTTGAACTTCTTGTTATTTAATTTTTGAACTTCTTGGTTCCATTCTTTAATAACGACGAAAATCTGAGTTTTCTATAATCATCGATCTTCTCCATCTATTTAATATGGACTTCCTGGTTTTATTTCTTAATCAATTTTGTGAAATTTTGAAGCGCTCTATTTTTTTAATAGTTGAAATTCTTGTTATTTTATTTTTGAACTTCTTGTTTCGATTCTTTAATAATGAGGAAAATCTGAGTTTTCTATAATCATCGAACTTCTCCATCTTTTTAGTATGGACTTCCTGGTTTTATTTCTTAATCCTTTTATAAAATTTTGAAGCGCATTATTAAAAGTTGAACCTCTTTGTTATTTGTTTTTCGAACTTCTTGTTTCCATTCCTTAATAACGAGGAAAACCATGACTTTTTATTCATTTTTCTCATATTAAACACACACCATGTAGTACATGAACTTTTTCCATTTTTCTAATTTGAATTGTTTATTTTATTTTTTGAAATCAAATTGCTATCAAATAATAACTGAACTTCTTTGTGGATTGAGAGAATTATTTTAAAACACAAAAAAGAATTTCAAACAAGGAAATACGCGATGAACCTCTCTCTCAAGAATTTTTGAACTTCCGACGGAAGAGCACTTGAACTTCTAGTAATAAAAAATTTAGACTTCAATTTTTACTCTTTTTTCTCATATGAAACACACACCATGCAATACGTGAACTTCAGGTTGTTATCACTTTGAACTTCTGTCTATTTCACTTTAGTAACAGAAAAAATCTTAGTTTTTTACAGACATCGAACCGCTCTAAATTTTTTTATTTGAACTTCTTTGTGTGTTTTCTAGAAATGTGAAACTTGAGTTTTGTTAGAAACATCAAACTTCTTCGTTATTTTGAATAGAACTTATTGGTCTTGTTCTTTAGTAACCGAAAAAAACTGAGTTTACAAATAAATATCAAACTGCTCTGCTTTTAAAAATTGAACTTCTTGGTTTTATTATTTAGTAACGAGAAAAAATCGAGCATTTAACACGCATTGAATTACTCCATTTTTTAAAATTGAACTTCGTGGTTTTTATCTTTAGTATCGGGAAAATGTATGATTTTTATAAACATCAAACAACTTCAATTTTTTTAATTAGGACTTCTTGGTGTTATTCATTAGTATAGAGAAAAATCCTAGTTATGTAATAAACATTGAACCTCTCACTTGTTTAAATTTGAACTTCTAGATCTTAAAAAATACAGGGGCACATTCATTTTTACAAACCTTTTAAACTACTCAATTTTTTTCATTTGACTTTCTTGGTTTTGAATATAATTTTTGAACTTTTATGTTATTTAAATTTGAACCTCTCCAATTTTTTTACTAAAATGTAGAAACACCATTTTTTATTAACTTTTTGAACTGCTCCATTTTTTATTTTTGAACTTCTTGGTTTATTCTACGGTACTAGGGAAAGTTACAGGTTTCTAATAAACATTGAAGCAACCTATCTTTTAAATTTGAACATCAAGGTGTGTTTTAGAAATGGTTGAACTTAAAAAACAAAATTATGTTTTTCCACCTTTCTACGAACTTACTATGTTATATCTTGTGAAGTTTTATTTTTTGTCTCACGACATTTTTAGGCATTTTTTTGCTGTCGGTGAAATGGCCTTGGCGGTCCTGTTTTTTACAATGGTGATTTTCTTCAGTATGTGGTACACATGAACTTATCAAATTTCCGAAACATGAACTTCTCATGCTATTGAAATTCAAGAAAATTACACACAAAAATACACAACACTTCGTGTGCTACATGCATTTACACAAATATTAATGCTCACATGTGAAAGAGCATAAAGTTCACACGCTGAGTTCAAAAAATAGAGTGAAATTTTTTGAAGAAATGTTGGACATTTTGGTAGGTGAACTTGTACAATTTTTCAATTGGTTTGCACGCTGAACCGCGTCATCGTTGGAAATAAAAAATCTATTAGTAAGTTGTCTCAGTTTTTCTCTAGGCATCACAATAGATACTTGAGCTTCGAATCACAAGATTACATAGGAACATATATATTGTGTGCATATACAGAGACAAAAGGTATGTGTATTACTTTTTCTCGCTTAATAAAATACTATTCTCTTGTGGGAATAAACACAAACACTTGTTGTGCACACGAGCTGGTTACAATCTCTGAAACTTTTTCTTCAGATCGTGTGCACACATGCAACACACATGCACCACACCATAACAATGCTCGAAGGAAATATGCCCTAGAGGCAATAATAAAGTTATTATTTATTTCAAAGGGCTTATTTCATGATAAATGTTTATCATTCATGCTAGAATTGTATTAACCGGAAACATGATACATGTGTGAATGCATAGACAAAACAACATGTCACTAGTATGCCTCTACTAGACTAGCTTGTTAATCAAAGATGGTTATGTTTCCACCATGAACAAGGAGTTGTTATTTGATTAACAAGGTCACATCATTAGTAGAATGATCTGATTGACATGACCCATTCCCTTAGCTTAGCACTCGATCGCTTAGTATGTTGCTACCGCTTTTATCCATGACATATACATGTTCCTATAACTATGAGATTATGCAACTCCTGCTTACGGAGGAACACTTTGGTGCTACCAAACGCCACAACGAATCGGGTGATTATAAAGGAGTACTACAGTGTCTCCAAAGGCAAATGTTGGGTTGGCGATTTCGAGATTAGGTTTTGTCACTCCGATTGCTCTGGAGAGGTATCTCTGGGCCCTCTCGGTAATGCACATCATCAAGCCTTGCAAGCACTACAACTAATGAGTTAGTTGTGAGATGATGTATTACGGAACGAGTAAAGAGACTTGCCGTAACGAGATTGAACTAGGTATTGATACCGACGATCGAATCTCGCAAGTAACATACCGATGACAAAGGAACAACGATGTTGTTATGCGGTCTCGACCGATAAAGATCTTCGAGAATATGTAGGAACCAATATGGGCATCCAGGTCCCGCTGTTGGTTATTGACCGTGAATAGTTCTAGGTCATGTCTACATTGTTCTCGAACCGTAGGGTCCGCACGCTTAAGGTTTCGGCGATGCTTATTATGAGTTTATGTATTTTGATGTACCAAGGAGTTCGAGTCCCGGATGTGATCACGACATGACGAGGAGTCTCGAATGGTCGAGACATAAAGATTGATATATTGAAGCCTATGTTTGGAGTTCGAATGGTTCCGCTAAAACGGAATTTACCGAGTACCGGAGGTTACCGAACCCCCGGAGGTAAATGGGCCTCGATGGGCCTTAGTGGAAAGGAGAAGGGCCAGCCCTAGGTGGGCGCGCCCCCCCTTCCCTAGTCCTACTAGGACTAGGAGAAGGGCCGCCCCCTCTCTCTCTTTCCCTCCGGAATCCTAGTCCAACTAGGATTGGGGGAATCTTACTCCCGAGGGAGTAGGACTCCTGGCGCGCCACCCTTGGCCGCCGCCCCTCCCCTTGCTCCTTTATATACGGGGCAGGGGGCACCTTGGAACACACAAGTTGATCTTGAGATCGCTCTTAGCCGCAGCGGTGCCCCTCCACCATATTCCACCTCGTTATACCGTCACAAGCTTAGGCGAAGCCCCGCGTGAAACATCAAGATCGCCACCACGCCGTCAGGTCGACGAAACTCTCCCTCGACACTCGGCTGGATCGAGTACGAGGGACGCCATCGAGCTGTACGTGTGTCAAGAACTCGGGCGCCGGAGTAACGGCGCCGGATCGGTCGGATCGCGAGGAGAACGTCGACTACTTCCTCTACGCCAGATCGCTCGCTTCGGGTCTACAAGGGTATGTAGACAACACTCTCCCTCTCGCTGCTATACATCACCATGATCTTGCGTGTGCGAGGGAAATTTTTGAAATTACTACGCTCCCCAACAAAGGGCATCCGAGCCTAGGTTTTTCTATGGTTTGATGTTTTGCACGAGTAGAACACAAGTGAGTTGTGGGCGATACAAGTCATACTACCTACCAGCATGTCATACTTTGGTTCAGCGGTATTGTGAGATGAAGCGCCCTGCACCGACATTACGCCAGACGCTTACGCGAGACTGGTTTCACCGCCACGAGCACTCGCTGCTTAAAGGTGACCGTGGGTGCCTGCTCTCTCACTTTAGTTGAACTGAAAGTGGCTACGCCCGTCCTTGAGAAGGTTAAACGGAGTCTATTTGACAAAGTATCGCTGTGGTTTTGATGCGAGGTGAGACTGGTTCTTGCTTAAGCCCGTAGCAGCCACGTAAAATTTGCAACAACAAAGTAGAGGACGCCTAACTTGTTTTTGCAGGCATGTTGTGATGTGATATGGTCAAGACGTGATGCTATATTTTATTGTATGAGATGATCATGTTTTGTAACCGGTTATCGGCAACTGGCAGGAGCCATATGGTTGTCGCTTTATTGTATGCAATGCAATCGCCCTGTAATGCTTTACTTTATCACTAAGCGGTAGCGATAGTCGTAGTAGCATAAGTTTGGCGAGACGACAACGATGCTACGATGGAGATCAAGGTGTCGCGCCGGTGACGATGGTGATCATGGTGGTGCTGCAAGATGGAGATCATGAAGCACAAGATGATGATGACCATATCATATCACTTATATTGATTTGCATGTGATGTTTATCCTTTATGCATCTTATCTTGCTTTGATTGACGGTAGCATTATAAGATGATCTCTCACTAAATTATCAAGAAGTGTTCTCCCGAGTATGCACCGCTGCCAAAGTTCGTCGTGCCTGCACACCACGTGATGATCGGTGTGATAAGCTCTACGTCCATCTACAACGGGTGCAAGCCAGTTTTGCACACGCAGAATACTCGGTTATACTTGACGAGCCTAGCATATGCAGATATGGCCTCGAACACGGAGACCGAAAGGTCGAGCGTGAATCATATAGTAGATATGATCAACATAAGATGTTCACCATTGAAAACTACTCCATTTCACGTGATGATCGGTTATGGTTTAGTTGATTTGGATCACGTGATCACTTAGATGACTAGAGAGATGTTTTTCTAAGTGGGAGTTCTTAAGTAATATGATTAATTGAACTTAAATTTATCATGAACTTAGTACCTGATAGTATCTTGCTTGTTTATGTTTGATTGTAGATAGATGGCTCGTGCTGTTGTTCCGTTGAATTTTAATGCGCTCCTTGAGAAAGCAAAGTTGAAAGATGATGGTAGCAATTACACGGACGGGTCCGTAACTCGAGGATCATCCTCATTGCTGCACGTAAGAGCTACGCCCGGATGCACCGCTAGGTGACAGTTCGCTGCTAATGCAACGCCAGATGTTATGAACGTCTGCGAGCAAAGTCGATGACTACTCTATAGTTCAAGGTGCCATGCTTTACGGCTTAGAACCGGGACTTCAACGACGCTTTTGAACGCCATGGAGCATATGAGATGTTCCAGAGTTGAAGTTAATATTCCAAATGTAATGCCCGGATTGAGAGATATGAAGTCTCCAATAAGTTCTATAGCTGCAAGATGGAGGAGAATAGTTCATTAGTGAGCATATACTCGTAATGTCCGGGTACTACAATCACTTGACACAATTGGGAGTTAATCTTCCGGATGATTGTGTCATTGATGAATTCTCCAATCACCGCCACCAAGCTACAAAGGCTTCGTGATGAACTATAATATGCAAGGGTTAGTAAAGACTATACCGAGCTCTTCGCAATGCTAAAGGCATGGAGGTAGAAATCAAGAAGGAGCATCAAGTGTTGATGGTCAATAAGACCACTAGTTTCAAGAAGAAAGGCAAAGGGAAGAAGAAGGGAATTCAAGAAGAACAGCAAGCAAGTTGTCGCTCGAGAAGAAACCCAAGTCTGGCCCTAAACCTGAAACCGAGTGCTTCTACCGCAAGCGATCGTCACCGAAGCGGAACTGCCCCAAGTATTTGGCGGATAAGAAGGATGGCAAGGTGAACAAAGGTATATGTGATATACATGTTATTGATGTGTACCTTACTAGAGCTCGCAGTAGCACTGGTATTTGATACTGGTTCTGCTGCTAATATTTGCAACTCAAACAGGACTACGAATTGCTTAACTCGCAAAGGACGAGGTGACGATGCGCTGGGAAATGGTTCCAAAGTCGATGTGATCGCGGTCGGCACGCTACCTCTACATCTACCTTCGGATTAGTTTTAGACCTAAATAATTGTTATTTGGTGCTCGCGCTGAGCATGAACATTATATCTGGATCTTGTTTGATGCGAGACGGTTATTCATTTAAATCGAGAGAATAATGGTTGTTCTATTTATATGAGTAATATCTTTATGGTCATGCACCCTTGAGGAGTGGTCTATTTCTTATGAATCTCGATAGTAGTGATACACATATTCATAATGTTGAAACCAAAAGATGCAGAGTTGATAATGATAGTGCAACTTATTTGTGGCACGCCGCTTAGGTCATATCGGTATAAAGCGCATGAAGAAACTCCATGCCGATGGACTTTGGAGTCACTTGATTATGAATCACTTGGCACTTATGTAACCGTGCCTCATGGGCAAGATGACTAGAACACCGCTCTCCGTACTATGGAGAGAGCAACAGATTTGTTGGAAATCATACATACGTATGTATGTGGTCCAATGAATGTTGAGGCTCGTGGCGGATATCGTTATTTTCTCACCTTCACAGATGACTTAAGCAGATATGGGTATATCTACTTAATGAAACATAAGTCTGAAACGCTTGAAAAGTTCAAAGAATTTCAGAGTGAAGTTGAAAATCATCGTAACAAGAAAATTAAGTTTCTACGATCCGATCGTGGAGGTGAATATTTGAGTTACGAGTTTGGTCTACATTTGAAACAATGCGAATAGTTTCAAGAACTCACGCCACCCGAACACCACAACAGTAATGGTGTGTCCGAACGTCGAATCGTATTTTACTAGATATGGTACGATCTATGATGTCTCTTACAGATTTACCGCTATCGCTTTGGGGTTATGCTCTAGAGACGGCCGATTCACACTGAATAGAACACCGTCGAAACTGCTGAGACGACACCTTATGAACTGTGGTTTAGCAAGAAACCAAAGTTGTCGCTTCTTAAAGTTTGGGGATGCGATGCTTATGTGAAAAAGCTTCAACCCGATAAGCTCGAACCCAAATCGGAGAAATGTGTCTTCATAGGATACCCAAAGGAAACAGTTGGGTACACCTTCTATCACAGATCCGAAGGCAAGACATTCGTTGTTAAGAATGGATCCTTTCTAGAGAAGGAGTTTCTCTCGAAAGAAGTGAGTGGGAGGAAAGTAGAACTTGATGAGGTAATAGTACCTTCTCCCTTACTTGAAAGTAGTTCATCGCAGAAACCAGTTTCGAGACACCTACACCAAGTAGTGAGGAAGTTGATGATGTTGATCATGAAACTTCAGATCAAGTTACTCGCAGAACCTCGAGATCAACCAGAGTAAGATCCGCACTGAGTGGTACGGTAATCCTGTTCGAAGTCATGCTACTAGATCATGATGAACCTACGAACTATGAAGAAGCGATGGTGAGCCCAGATTCGCAAAATGGCTTGAGGCCATGAAATCTGAGATGGGATCCATGTATGAAAACAAAGTATGGATTCTTTGGTTGACTTGCCCGATGGTAGGCAAGCAATAGAAAACAAGTGGATCTTCAAGAAGAAGACCGACGCCGACGGTAATGTTATCGTTTATAAAGCTCGACTTGTCGCAAAAGGTTTTCGACAAGTTCAAGGGATTGACTACGATGAGACCTTCTCACCCGTAGCGATGCTTAAGTCCGTCTGAATCATGTTAGCAATTGCCGATTTTATGATTATGAAATTTGGCAAATGGATGTAAAGACTGCATTCCTGAATGGATTTCGGAAGAAGAGTTGTATATGATGCAACCGAAGGTTTTATCGATCCAAAGGAGCTAACAAAGTGTGCAAGCTCCAATGATCCATTTATGGACTGGTGCAAGCATCTCGAGTTGGAATAAACGCTTTGATAGTGTGATCAAAGCATTTGGGTTTGTACTGCACTTTTGGAGAAGCCTCATTTACAAGAAAGTGAGTGGGAGCTCAGTGGCATTTCGATATTATATGTGGATGACATATTGCTGATCGGAAATGATATAGAATTTCTGGATAGCATAAAGGGATACTTGAATAAGAGTTTTTCAATGAAAGACCTCGTGAAGCTGCTTACATATTGGGCATTAAGATCTATAGAGATAGATCAAGACGCTTAATTGACTTTCACAAAGCACATACCTTGACAAAGTTTTGAAGAAGTTCAAAATGGATCAAGCAAAGAAAGGGTTCTTGCCTGTGTTACAAGGTGTGAAGTTGAGTCGACTCAATGCCCCACCACCGCAGAAGATAGAGAGAAAATGAAAGATGTTCCTATGCTTCAGCCATAGGCTCTATCATGTATGCAATGCTGTGTACCGACCTGATGTGTGCCTTGCTATAAGCCTAGCGGGAGGTACCAAAGTAATCCAGAGTGGATCATCGACAGCGGTCAAGAACATCCCAAATACCGAAAAGGACTAAGGATATGTTTCTCAGATATGGAGGTGACAAAGAGCTCATCGTGAACGGTTACGTTGATGCAAGTTTTGACACCGATCCGGACGATTCTAAATCGCAGACCGGATACGATTTACACTAAACGGAGGAGCTGTCGGTTGGTGCAGTTCTAAACAAAGCGTCAGAAGGGATCTACATGTGAAGCGGAATACATAGCAGCTTCGAAGCAGCTAATGAAGGAGTCTGGATGAAGGAGTTCATATCCGATCTAGGTGTCATACCTAGTGCATCGGGTCCAATGAAAATCTTCGTGACAATATCGAGCAATTGCCTTAGCAAAGGAATCCAGATTTCACAAGAGGACCAAGCACATCAAGAGACGCTCAATTCCATCCGGACTTAGTCCAGACGGAGACATAGAGATTTGCAAGATACATACGGATCTGAATGTTGCGCACCGCTGACTAAGCCTCTTCCACGAGCAAAACATGATCAGCACCAAGACTCCATGGGTGTTAGAATCATTACTATGTAATCTAGATTATTGACTCTAGTGCAAGTGGGAGATCAAGGAAATATGCCCTAGAGGCAATAATAAAGTTATTATTTATTTCCTTATTTCATGATAAATGTTTATCATTCATGCTAGAATTGTATTAACCGAAACATGATACATGTGTGAATGCATAGACAAAACAATATGTCACTAGTATGCCTCTACTAGACTAGCTTGTTAATCAAAGATGGTTATGTTTCCTACCATGAACAAGGAGTTGTTATTTGATTAACAAGGTCACATCATTAGTAGAATGATCTGATTGACATGACCCATTCCCTTAGCTTAGCACTCGATCGCTTAGTATGTTGCTACCGCTTTTATCCATGACATATACATGTTCCTATAACTATGAGATTATGCAACTCCGTGCTACGGAGGAACACTTTGGTGCTACCAAACGTCACAACGAATCGGGTGATTATAAAGGAGTACTACAGTGTCTCCAAAGGCAAATGTTGGGTTGGCGATTTCGAGATTAGGTTTTGTCACTCCGATTGCTCGGAGAGGTATCTCTGGCCCTCTCGGTAATGCACATCATCAAGCCTTGCAAGCACTACAACTAATGAGTTAGTTGTGAGATGATGTATTACGGAACGAGTAAAGAGACTTGCCGGTAACGAGATTGAACTAGGTATTGATACCGACGATCGAATCTCGGGCAAGTAACATACCGATGACAAAGGGAACAACGATGTTGTTATGCGGTCCGACCGATAAAGATCTTCGAGAATATGTAGGAACCAATATGGGCATCCAGGTCCCGCTGTTGGTTATTGACCGTGAATAGTTCTAGGTCATGTCTACATTGTTCTCGAACCGTAGGGTCCGCACGCTTAAGGTTTCGATGATGCTTATTATGAGTTTATGTATTTTGATGTACCAAGGAGTTCGAGTCCCGATGTGATCACGGACATGACGAGGAGTCTCGAAATGGTCGAGACATAAAGATTGATATATTGGAAGCCTATGTTTGGAGTTCGAATGGTTCCGGCGAAACGGAATTTACCGAGTACCGGAGGTTACTGAACCCCGGGAGGTAAATGGGCCTCGATGGGCCTTAGTGGAAAGGAGAAGGGCCAGCCCTAGGTGGTCACAGCCCCCCCTCCCTAGTCCTACTAGGACTAGGAGAAGGGCGCCCCCTCTCTCTCTTTCCCTCCGGAATCCTAGTCCAACTAGGATTGGGGGAATCCTACTCCCTGAGGGAGTAGGACTCCTGTATGCCGCCACCCTGGCCGCCCCCCCCCTTGCTCCTTTATATACGGGGCAGGGGGCACCTTGAACACACAAGTTGATCGTGAGATCGCTCTTAGCCGTGTCAGTGCCCCCTCCACCATATTCCACCTCGTTATACCGTCGCAAGCTTAGGCGAAGCCTCGCGCCGTGAAACATCAAGATCGCCACCACGCCGTCAGGTCGACGAAACTCTCCTCGACACTCGGCTGGATCGAGTACGAGGGACGCCATCGAGCTGTACGTGTGTCAAGAACTCGGGGCGCCGGAGTAACGGCGCCGGATCGGTCGGATCGCGAGGAGAACGTCGACTACTTCCTCTACGCCAGATCGCTTCCGCTCGGGTCTACAAGGGTATGTAGACAACACTCTCCCTCTCTCTGCTATACATCACCATGATCTTGCGTGTGCGAGGGAAAATTTTTGAAATTACTACGCTCCCCAACAGGAGGGGGGGTGGAGGAGGTCTTTTGATTGCCACAATTAACGGGATCCACGGAAAAGGCTGCTGATGAGGAGTAGGAGGGCCGCAGAGCAGAGGGCAGGCCGCAGAGGATGCGTAGAAGGAAGGTCACGCCGGACGGGAGGAAAGTTTGTGCGACGGGAGATGCTCCACGGCTACAGATATCCAACGACGGATCTATTCGCCGTCAACTTCGGGAGGAGGGAACGAGAAGGAGGCCGGTGTCGCTAGTGAAAGGACCCGCCTTCACCGCCTCGCCGTGGATTTGTCGTGGATGTCCAGTGAAAGGACTTAGTCGTGGAGCCATCGCTACGGGTTTACTTGAAGGGGTTAAAGCGACACAAAGACACGAGGGTTTTATACTAGTTTGGCCCCTTCGATGAAGGTAAAAGCCTACGTCTAGTTGTGATGGAATTGATGTGGTCTCGATGGCTAGGAGCAAACAAGCTTCGCTTAGGCTCAAGTTATGGTTGTTCTGTCTTGAACCGCCGCCGGTCGCCCCTTATATACACGGGTGACGCCTGTCACCATAGAGTCCCAACCGTTGATACTGTATCCCGGTTGATATCTCTCTTCCTAACTTACAATACAAGTTATACATCGTGCTGGTTTACTTACCATGATTCTAAACCGACTATAGGCCTTGGGCCTTTAACTGCTTATACCACTAATGAAGTTAACCCGGCCCAAGTAGGCCGGTTCACGCCTAGTGGTAATATCCCCAACATTAGGCCCCAGATTGATTTGAACCGGTTCATGTCAATCCTTCCCAAAATCTTTGTCTTGGACATCTTCTGGTAATTGGTAAACCGCCATGTCGTCATCATTTCGTCGTCAGAACCGGCATGACGTCATTATGAAATTTATCATTTATAACGCCTCCTTTTAACAATAACTCCGGATCCGCGCGCTTGACCTAACTCGCTTGCTTTATAAATAAGTCCGAAGGGTCATTTCTTTTCCTTCGCTCTTCTTCTTCTTCGTCTTCCTCGCCGCCCACCTTGGAGCTCCGCCACCGCCGCCGACCTCTGCTTCGCCTTTGGGCCGCTGATCAACCTCGAACGCACTAGAGCCCCGCGGCATCCTTCCGCATCTTCTCCATTTCCAGTAAGCTTTCTTCCCTTCTTGACCTAGATCTGTTCTTAGGGTTTCATGCTCGCGCTGTGTTCGTCGCTTGCTCATACTTGTTCTCTGACTCTTGAATGAATCTGTGAATCCCCGCTGTGTTCAGTAGCAATCTTTAAACACCCGCCTGTAATTTCTCATCTAAGTCCATAGATCTCACGCACATACCCGCTCAATGGTTCACTTCCGTTCTGCCTTATTTTTTGGAATATTTCTATTTTTGTGAGCTTGCTGTAGATCCGCGGCGGTAATAGGATCTTGTGAAACCTGTTTTTGCATACTTAGCTATCCGCAACTTCAATTGCTTCCGATGCTTAGGTCAGGCGGTTTAACTTACCATAGAAAAAGGTTACTAAACCGGTATATATCATTAGTCCCCTGGTTGAACCGCCAGAATCCATATGCTGCCGCATTGTAGAAAACCGGTTTATAGGTATTGCCTCCGGTTTATTTTTAGATCGACACCTTCCTTTATCCAACATATTCTTGAACCGGATCACCTATTTCTTGTAGATCTCACCATGGCTAAACAAGTATATGAGTGCAATTGGTTCCTTCGCGTCACGTAATCTCGCTTGATGATCTAGTCTTGATCGGCACTTTAGACAAGAAAGATACGATCCACCGGAGGGTTCCTGGAAATGAATGTCTTCCCACACCTCAGGAAGGAGAGGTTGTGGTCTTTGCAGATCACTTGGCCCGGCTTCAAACCGCCTGGTTCTAAATTTTACCGAGATGTGTTAGCCAATTTTCAGCTCCGCCCACGTGATATTGGCCCCAATTCCGCCACCAATCTATGTCACTTTCAAGTGCTCTCTGAGGTATACCTTCAAGAGGAGCCTTCGGTCGAGTTGTTTAGAGATTGCTTCCATTTAAACCGTCGCACTGAATTTACCGACGGCCCCAATACTGAATTGGGCGGTATGGCCATTCAGAAGAGGAAAGAAATCACTTATCCCCACGTCAAACTCCATACTCACCCCAAGGAGTGGAATGCAACTTGGTTTTATTGCAAGGACACCTCCCCTGACAATGAAAATCCCTTGCCTGGCTTCCATCCGGAACGGCTCAGCAACACGCACCCTTTTCCACAAAGACTAAGCGCCAAGGAGAGAAGTAAATATGCTCTGCAACTGTCCAAGCTCCGAGCTTTTATGGCCAACGGTTTAACGGGAATAGACCTTGCACGCTGTTGGATATCATGGAGCATACTGCCTCTGAGCCGGCGCCCGCTTTGATGTGCAAGTATATCGATAGTGTCGATGACCCACTCCGACACACTAAATTCCAACTCACTAATGATGAAGTCACAGATTCGTAGAAGAAGATGTTGAATGAACCGAGCACCTCTCGGCTCAAACCAGTCCGCTTCCTTATCGCACCACTCAACAAACCGCCAGCGGTAAGATTTTAATTGCTCTATTATTGAACCGGTTTACTGCTTTATCTGTCTGATATTTAATTACTGCTGATCCAGGGCGATAATCCGTTTTGGAGCAAGAAGCTGCCACAAGACAAAACGGAGAAAGCAGGGCGGTCAACGCGGCCCAAGACCAAGGTTATCAAGAAACCAGCTCACAAGAGAAAAACCACCGCTTCATCTGACCCAGCTATTGATGAAGATGTGGGTAACCCGGACCTTGAGGTAGAACTTGATTCACTTGGCTTACTTTTCACACGCCTTATTGATGATGATGCTTGTCAGGACGACGCTGAAGCCAGCAATGCGGATTTCATTAAGGTAACTATTCTCTCTTCCGATTCAGAAATCTTGCCTTTGCCAAAATTTCGCCAGGCAAACCGGAAAGTTAAATTTTCTCATCCTCTTGCTTATTTGGATCCCAAATTTCTTATGAAGACTCAAGAACATGAGGTCGCCGACAACCCGCACAAAGGGCTGTGTAGTTACCTCCGCCGGTTTACCAAACAGCCCGGTTCGAACGCCGCCCAAGGTCTTCGACCTTTTATTGATTTAAATCCTAAAGCGGGTTTCTTCCTCAACCTCTTAATCCATCCGACTCCGATTATCGTTCACTTCTCATTCATCTTCCGTGAATCGTCGGCCACTCAGTTGCCACCATTGAAAATGGTTCTTGGGTAAGCTAAGCTGAACATATGCTTGCAGTATACTGTGTAATAGCATATGCTTTTCCTTAACTCTTTGTTTTCCTTCCAGGGCCAAACCTAAACCAAGCAAGAAGGCCCGCCTGGATAAAGCGGCTGAAGAAGATGTAGCCCCAGAACATGACAAAGCGCCAGATCTTGAAGCGTTTGCTCCTGAGGATATTCCCAATGATCCTCCTTTGCAAGACGATGCTATTCCCGAAGAGAGGCCTATTAACACTTCAGTCTCTGCTGACCCGCCTGCCAGCTCCGTCCGGATTGAGAAATCCCACAGTCCGGCTGACAAACCGACCGCACCAACACAAACCGCGAGTCCAAAGATGATGATGTTGTGATTACCGGTGTAGGCCTCTTTGAACCCGGGAATCCTGTCACCTTAACCAAGCATACCGTAAAAGAGGATTTTTCCGCTCTGAACAAAGGAAAATGGGATATTGAACTGGAGACTTATGCCGCTCTGAGTGCCCAAGATCTTCATTCCGGCTATTTAAACCGGCTTTATACTAGCCGTGACTGTGAAGCTGGTCTGGTGAAGATGATGAGAGATAAATTTGAGGTGACTTACTTCTTTACTTACTGCCATTGTATCAATCCTCCTAGCCCCCAAGGGTCGGTTTGTAACTTTCGTCAAACCGGGACTTGAATACGATCCTCAACATTTTGAAATCCATCAATATAACCCCCAATTGCCGGTTTAACTTAGCATAATTAAACCGGGGCTCCGATTGAAAACCAGCCTTAGAACATAATTTGATCAAATAGCCATTAGCCCCCAAGTGCCAAGTTGAATACCTGTATTGAGCTTGGGACTTTTGCAATCTAGTAATATATGAAAATTGAAGGTGCATTAACCCCAAGTATCAGGCGTATAACCTTGTTATGTGGTTGATACTTCAATTTCTTGGACCGCTTGTTTAAAGCTAAATGCTGTCTGTATGCAGGCTGAGGTGAGAATCAAGGAGGACCGGATTGCTGATTTGCAGGAGACTTTGAAAACCCAACAAGCTGAAATGCATAAGGCAAAGGAAGAATTAACCAACGCTTTGAGCATCGCTGAACAGCTGAAGGAAGGCTTCAAGAAAGAGCGGGCTGATTGGGCCACCGAGAAAGCCGCTTAACCAAAAGGGGAAAATGCTGAAGCTGCCCTTAAACCGTGGTGGATGAACTTACGGCCGTAAACGGCAAATACACTCCATGACCGCTGCGATCTTTGGTAAGCCCCTTTAACTTCGTGATAACTTGAACCTCTATAGTATAAATCCAGTTTGAGACCGTCCCTATATTGTTGTAGGCACACGCATCGGGCACTTAGGAAATGATGTGCGGAAGAAATTCTGCCTACACCTTAGTGGAACAATTGTATACCGGAGCCGAGCGGATCATTACCACACCCTCTCATAACAACCCGGCACCTTCTTTAATTCAGGACACTCTTAACAGGTTGTCAATGCTTCCGGCCCGGATTGAGGAACTGAAAAAATCCGCTGCTCGAACCGGAGCTATTAACGCCTTTGATCCGCAAAGGCATGGGTGCGATTTCGACCGTGGAAGCAGCTCAAGGCTATCCTAGCTCAAGGAAGATGGCTCAATTTAACGAAGATGATCCGAGGGTAATAAACCGTGCAAGACGCCTCGCTTGTCAATTAGTCAAGAGGCAGACTTGACGCATTATCAAGCGCAATACAACGATCATAACAAGCGAGTGCCTGCCCCAACTCTTGAAGCGGAGAATCTGATTCCTCCAATCCGTAAGCATACTTACGCCCCTGATATTGAACCGTCTTCCCTGATCCATGAAGAGGCTATTTTCCAAGCTTTAATGTGAATCGACTGGACCACCGTTAATTTCCAGCCAATGGGTAGAGACGAGGAAGTTGAAGCGGACGATGACGAGGAGCAGGCTTGAGCCGGAAGCCGGTTTGGATAGCTGTCTTTGGCATCTTTCCAAAATAACAATGATCTTATTCAGGCACCGTGTTGCCTTGTAATAGGATAGTTAATACTTCTACCTTGAATATGCCTTCGTGCATAAGTACTGAAGCTTTTGTTCAAAAAACCTCAACTCATATTTCCTGCAATCAGAAAAACTTGAACTTCGGTGGCGGTTATACCGCCAGCCGGTTTATGATCTTGATATGTGTATCAGTAATATAACAAATAGGTGATACAAAATACCTGCCATTTCTGGGCATGAAGCTGGCTTAGCCAAGCTTGAAGCGGAGGTTTTATAAACCATTACCGTCAACAAGGTGGGAGAAAACAGCTCCGTGATAAACCGTCTCGAGTCAATACAAACCCCTTGTTACTCCACGATGTTAACAGGAAAAAGGTAAACCGGGCATACTTCTCCGGCTTAAAGGGGAATCAAATTCATCGGCTGAACCGGAAAAAAGGTGTTTTGTTAACATAAAAGAAATCCAACAAAAACAAAGAACAAACAAGCCATGAAAGTAATATGGAAGCAAAGGCAAAAAACCGTTTGCAAAAATATGCTATACTGAGCTGATCAGATGGTGTTACCATGGTCGGACATGATCAAGCCCCCAATAGGAGTGACAATGATTCAAGTCAGCCAGGTCCCCAAATGAAACCGTGGCATATATGCCGATCAAGAGGCGTGGCATTGGTTCGGGTTCGACCAAGCCCCCAAGTGATTTTGTGGCCTTAGGCCGATCAAGAGGCGTGACTGGTTCATACTTGACCATGTCCCCAAATGATCTGGTGGCTGTCGCCTATCAAAAGGTGTCGCGTTGGTTCGGACACGACCAAGGCCCCAAGTGATATAAAAAGGAAATGTCAAGGGGTAAACCGGAGGCCGCTTTAAGAACAGAGCCACTCCATGTAACCACGCATGATAAGAAAGACAGAGACCCCGCTTTAACTAAGGCTCCGGTTTTATTATATCAAAGATAATATATACATTGTCATGATATGTACATAGATAGAGCCGATGGCTCAAGTATAGTAAGGCCGAAGATGAGCTATATTCCACGGCCTGTTGGTCTCCTCCTCTGATGTACGTGAGTCTTTATGCTCTCGAATATCAATCAGATAGTACGACCCGTTGTGCAGATTCTTGCTGACCATGAAAGGTCCCTCCCAAGGTGGGGATAACTTGTGCATATCCGTCGGTCTTGGATGAGTCAAGCACCAAATCTCCTTCTTGAAAAGTTCTCGTTCTAACCCGCGATCGTGATAGCGACGAAGATCTTGTTGGTAAATCACCGAACGGGCAATCGCTATATCACGCCCTTGTCCAATAGGTCCAAAGCGCCTTGCCGTGCTATCTCATTGTCCACTTCAACATAAGCTGCCACACGAGGCTAATCGTGCGGATATCACTAGGGAGAACGCCTCGCTCCGTAGACCATGAAAATGGCGTGTATCCTGTGGATCGGTTTGGCGAGTATTGATACTCCATAGCACGATGGTAGCTCTTCAACCCAACATCTTGGTGTTCTTTGCAATGGGACCATAAGCCGGGTTTGATGCCTCGCAATATCTCTTGATTAGCTCGTTCTCGCTGTCCATTGGACTGGGGTGCGCCATCGACGATACGCCAAGTCGGATGTGCTCACGCTCACGTAACTCCTTCATAGCGCCTTTGGATAAATTGGTACCATTGTCGAAAGCCAAACCGAAAATCACCTTTTGTGAACTGAAAGCCAAACCGAAAATCACCTTTTGATGAATTTGCACCGCCACCAAAAGGTGGGTTTTCTTGTCCTTGGATCTTTATCACACTTCCAGACCCCAAGTTGCAAACGCTTATTGGGAACCCACTTGGTAAATTTGCATCACACCGTTTAACCAAGTCCTCCGCATCAGCATGCGTTGTCAACCAGTAGAACCCGTGACAAAACGCCTTTGCCACCAGAGACTTTGAACCGGCGTGGTGTCCACAATCCCCTTCATGGATTTCTCTTAATATTTCACAGCCTTCCTCAGGAGAAACACAACGTTGAAACGCCCCTGATACACTGCAATGATGCAATTCTCCATTGACAATCGTCATAGACTTGGATCGCCGGACTATCTGCCTGGCCAGAATCCCATCCTCTGGTAACTCCCCCCGGTTCATGTACGCAAGATAAGGAACTGTCCAATCCGAATAACATGCAGGGCTGCCACCAATTGAGCCTCCGGATCAGAATAGCCAAATCCGCTTCACCGGAGCTTGACCGACGGGTTGTGCAACACGCCCGTAAAGACATTAGGCGGACCGGTTTGCGCCGAGAGCCCAACCGCTTAAAGCGTCCGCCGCTTCATTCTTCCGACGGTCCACATGATCCACTTGATAACCCTTCAAGCAACCCGCAATATTATCCACTTCTCGACATATGCAGCCATGAGCGGTCCTTTGAATCCCAAGTGCCGACACTGTTGAGCCACGAGGTCCGAGTCACCAAGCACTTAACCCGCTTAAATTCATTTCTTTAGCCATCCGGAGACCATGGAGCAAGGCTTCGTACTCAGCTGCATTATTAGTACAAGGGAACATTAAGCGGAGAACATAACAAAACTTATCACCTCATGGGGAAGTTAATACGACTCCAGCCCCCGAGCCTTCCAATTGCCTGGATCCATCAAAATGAATAGTCCAATATGTGTGATCCGGCTTCTCCTCTGGTGCTTGTAACTCCGCCCAATATTGATGAAATAAACAAGTGCTTGAGACTTCACCGCCGTCCGAGGTACATACTTTAATCCGTGTTGCCCAAGCTCTATAGCCCACTTGGCAATCCGCCGCCGCCTCCCTGTTCAGATGATATCCCCTGGAGCTGAATCGACCATCGTGATGGGGTGCCCTTGAAAATACAACTTTAACTTCCGACCGCCATGAAGACACCATAGACCAGCTTCGCCAATGCGGATACCATTGCTTAGATTCAATAAGTACCTCATCGATATAATAAACCGCCGCTGAACCGATATTCCTTGCTCGCCTCCTTGCGTTCGACCACAATAGCCACGCTTAATCGCCCGAGCATTGGCCGCCACGTATAATAATAATGGCCTTGTCAACCGGAGCTGCAAGAACAAAGCGGATTGGCTAATCGCCGCTTCAAGTCCTCAAATGTTTATCGCCAGCCGGACCTGCATTTAAATGGTCTGTCTTCCTCAAAGATTTGGTACAAAGGAATGGCCTTCTCTCCGAGGCGGCTGATAAACCGGCTTAGTGCGGCGATTCGGCCCGCCAAACGCTGAACATCATTGATGCACTTCGGTTTAGCCAGGGAGGTAATGGCCGTAATCTTCTCCGGATTAGCCTCAATTCCTCTATTAGACACCAGGAAACCCAGTAACTTGCCTGCCGGAACACCAAAGACACACTTGGCCGGATTAAGCATCATCTTGTAAACCCGCAAGTTGTCAAAGGTTTCCTTTAAGTCATCCACCAGCGTCTCCTTCTGCCTTGACTTTACTACAATATCATCCACATAGGCGTGCACATTGCGACCGATCTGTTTATGCAGTAATTTCAGACACACCATTGATAGGTGGCTTGGCACTCTTGAGCCCGAAGGGCATAGATACATAGCGTAAGGCTCCAAAGGGAGTAATAAACGCTGTCTTCTCCTCGGTCCTTAACCGCCATTTTGATCTCGATGATATCCAGAGTACGCATCCAAAAACTCAAACGCCACAACCCACCGTTGCATCAATGATCCGGTCAATGCGGGGAGGGCAAAAGGATCCGCTAGACAAGCCTTGTTAAGATCCGTAATCCACACACATACGCCAAGTGCCGCTTTCTTAAGAACCAGACCGGATTAGCAAGCCACTCGATGGAACACTTCAATGATAAAGCCACCGCTAAAAGCCTCGCCACTTCCTCACCAATGGCTTTGCGCCTTTCTTCGTTAAACCGGCGGAGGAATTGTTTCACCGGTTTATACTTAGGATCCACATTAAGAGTGTGGTCAGCGAGTTCCCTCGGTACACCTGGCATGTCGGACGGTTTGCATGCAAAAATGTCCCGATTCTCATGGATGAACTCGATGAGCGCGCTTTCCTGTTTGGGGTCCAGATTGGCACTGACAGTGAATTGCTTGGACGAATTGCCGGGCACGAAGTCAACAAGCTTGGTCTCAGCTGCCGATTTGAACTTCAGATCCGAATCATGCTCTGTAGTTGGCTTCTTCAAAGGGGTCATATCCGCCGGATCAACATTGTCCTTATAGTACTTCAACTCCTCCGTGGCACAGACCGATTCTACATAAGCCGCATCACCTTCCTCACATTCTAAAGCAACCTTACGGCTCCCATGAACCGTTAGTGTCCCCTTGTAACCCGGCATCTTGAGCTGCAAGTAGATATAACAAGGCCGCGCCATGAACTTGGCATAAGCCGCCGCCCAAACAAAGCGTGATACGGCTCCGGATCTTCACCACCTCAAAGGTTAGTTTTTCCGACCGGAATCGTGTTCGTCCCCAAAAGCCACATCCAGGCTATCTTACCAACAGATATGCAGATTTGCTGTGCACCACACCATGGAACACCGTATAGACGGTGCGAGATCCTTGTCTCATAGGGCCCATGCGCGGAATGTCTCATAGTATAGTATGTTAATACTGCTCCTCCATCCATGAGTACCTTGGTGAATTTATAACCCCCACCGAGGGTCTACACTAATGCTAGCTGGCGGGATTATCCACCGGGCGGTGGTCCTCTCTGTACACACGATAGGCTGCTCCGACCAGCGTAAGTAACGTGGTAAGGCCGGTTCAACAGAATTCACCGCCGCCAGGAGTTTTCGGTCGCGTTTATCCAAGCTAGTTGTGAAAACATGATATTGCCCATTGTTCAACTGTTTTGGCTGGCTCTGATAACCCGACTGCTGCTGGCCGTTCTGATTATTCTGGTTGTTGTGACCGCCCTGATTGAGACCTGAACCAGAAGCTCCATCGTGACCCGGCCCATGGAAACCGGATCCTGAACCGCCACCTGACCCGTGGTCATACCGGAAGGCATTAGAGTTTTTAAAATCCTGCATAATATAACAATCCTTCCAAAGGTTGTTAGCCGGCGCCTCCTTCGTCCCGTGCTTTGGGCAAGGCTGATTCAACAAATAATTCAAACGATTTGCGTTAGGATTGGGAGCCCCATTACGATTTGCCGCTTTACCTCTGCGCCGCTGCCCCCTGTCCTGTGCATTAGTGTTGGCCACAAAGTCCATGCTGCCATCCGCCTTGCGCTCGCCTCCGTTTCCATGACCCACCGGTTTGTATTGTTGCCCCTTGGAGTTGCTATTCTTCTTTCCCTTCCCTGCTTCATCATCATTAGTCTCGGGATCCTTGGTACTGTCCGAATCAGCATACTTCACTAAAGCGGCCATGAGAGTTCCCATGTCATTACAGAAACGCTTCATGCGTCCCAATTTCAATTTTAAAGGCTTAAACCGGCAGTTGCCTTCCAGGGTTAAGATCGCAGAGTCAGCATTGATCCTGTCAGACGAGTGCAAAACTTCCAAAACGCGGCGCACCCAATGGGTCGTTGATTCTCCGTCCTCCTGGACACAAGCCGCCAGGTCTACTATGGACTTGGGCTGCTTACATGTATCCTTGAAATTCTGGATAAACCGGGCCCGCAACTAGGCCCATGAGCTGATAGAATTGGGCGGAAGGCTCTTCAACCAAGTACGAGCCGTGCCTTCAAGCATCATGGAGAAGTATTTTGCACACGCAGTCTCATCCACATCTAGCATCTCCATGGCCATCTCATAACTTTCTACCCATGCTTCGGGAGATAAATCGGCGGTGTAATTCGGCACCTTGCGCGGACCCTTGAAATCTTTGGGCAGGCGCACATTGCGTAAAGCGGGAATTAAACAAGGCACTCCCAAAGAGGATGCGACCCCTGGTCCGGCGAAGGTGGTAGGACGAACCGGTGTAAGTTGACCCGCATCATTCTCAGGCTGCTAACTCGCCTCCTTCGCGTGCGGGCCGGTCCACCACGTCCTGAGCATCACGAACACCACCTGCCGGGTTATGGCCACGGGCCGCTTCATGGCCTCGCGCACTGCTCGATATGGCCGGTTCATCCATGCGCCTGCTATAGCTCCGGCTCGGACGGGGCGTGGAGTGAATCCGATCACGGCTGTAGAGTATGCTTCTGCTGAATCAGCGCGTCCGAGAAGCTCCTTAACCCGGTAGCGTCTCTATCGCTATGGAGAGTCCCTTCGATCGATAGCCTCTAATCGCGCGGCGGCTGCAACAAGGTTGTCCATGGGATTTTAATAATGACCCGGGGGCGTCTGGACCGGCGGAGGAACCACAATGTTTTGTTGAGGAGTTTCCATCAGGCGGGATTGGACCGTCACTCCTGGCCCTGGTGCCTCGATCCGGTTTGTCTCCAAGTATTGCGGCGGATTACTGGGTCCAGCTCCTGGAGTGTGGAAGAGATTTTAGGGGTCAAACCCTAACGGCAGGCGTGATCTGTGCTTCCGCTTCAAGACCTCCTGTGATGCGTTCTGGTCAAGCATGAGCTTATAGGCCTGGGCGTCCAAAGCGGCCCGTTCTGCGGCCATCCTGTCTTTTTTCGCTTGCCAGATCCGCTTTGGCTTGCGCGATCCGCTCTCTCACCTTTGCAATCTTCGCATTATGGGCCTCCCGATCCGCCGGATTGGCCTCTCGCCATAAGCGCGGCTAGCGATCAAACAGATCGATAGAACTTGAACCGGCGGGCGACAAGGCCTCCTCGCCCTGCTGCTGCCCGCCGCGATCCGGAGAGCATCATCGCGGCGGTCGAAGAGTGATTCGCCGCTGTGTGCCGCCATGAATACTCCAACCCGCCGACCTGGCACTCGGGGTCCGGAATATCGCCGCCATCGAACAGCCTCGACCTGGTCGTCTTGCAACCGATATAGTGATTCGGTCTCTCCGGTCGAGGACTCGTCGTCGGAATAGACGACTGTCTCGTTACCGTGTTCCGACTCGTCCTCACGCTCTCCTCCGTGGATGACTCCAACGAAGGCACGCTTCACGGCCGGTTTAGCCTGGGTAGATCTCGCACGCTGAGCCGTCTCGACGAGGTCGGTGCAGATGTCCGGCTCAGGCCCAGGCTCACCGATCTTGCCGATGAAAACGTGTATGCCACCAAAGGGGACCCGCACCAGACTCAATCGAATCGGCCCCGGGACCCCATCCTGCGTCGTCGATGTAGATCCTGCCACGATGACTCTTGGTCATCCGGCCCACAACATAGCCTTCAAGTCCCTTGAGCTTGCCCTCCAAGATCGTCAAACCATCGTGTGATAGCCCCACGGTGGGCGCCAACTGTCGTGGATTTGTCACGGCAGATGTCCTAGTGAAAGGACTTAGTCATGGAGCCATCTCTACGGGTTTACTTGAAGGGGTTAAAGTGGACACAAAGACACGAGGGTTTTATACTAGTTCGGCCCCTTCGATGAAGGTAAAAGCCTACGTCTAGTTGTGATGGAATTGATGTGATCTCGATGGCTAGGGAGAAAACAAGCTTCGCCTAGGCTCGAGTTATGGTTGTCTATCTTGAACCGCCGCCGGGTCGTCCCCTTATATACACGGGTGACGCCCGTCAGTCCATAGAGTCCCAACCGGTTCATACTCGTATCCCAGTTGATATCTCTCTATTCCTAACTTACAATACAAGTTATACATCGGGCGGTTTACGGCCATGTGTTCTAACCGACTATAGGCCTTGGGCCTTTATCTGCTTATACCACTAATGAAGTTAACCCGGCCCAAGTAGGCCAGTTCACGCCTAGTGGTAATATCCCCAACAGCTCCCACGTGTGAGCATCCCTGGGATCCGGCCGGTCGCGGCTGTTGAAGGCGGCTAGAGACGGCAGTGCTCGAGGAAGAAGGAGCTTGCCAGAGCAGCACCGCCTCCCCTGCATGAGCATCCATCGGACCCGCTGGGTCGCATTCGTTGGAGGTGGCAGAAGACGGCCGCGCTCACAGGATGGGTGAGCTCGCCGTGCGGGAGGGGTCGTAGGAGAAGGGAGTGGTGGTGGCCCTCTAAACTTCCATCACGCCGTGCAGGAGGGGCGTGGCGGCAGCGGGCCGGAGGAGGCGGGTCGGCGACGCCAGGAGGAGGCGAGGGCGGTGGCGCCAGGAGGAGGCGGGTCGGCGGTGGCAGGAAGAGGCGGGGGCGGCGGCGCCACGAGAAGGAGAGGGCGGTGGAGCGTCGGAGTAGTCGGGGCCGACGGCGACAGGAGGAAGCAGGGGCGGGGGCGGCGCCACGGTGCGCGGGGCTGGTGGGCGGCTGAGGATGTGGGTGGTCACGGCGGTTGGTGGAGGTCGGGAGGTGGGGGACGCCCGGGGGCTTCTTTTCCTTTTTTACGCTGTTTTATTTCAGTTCAGCAACATCTAATCGGGCCTATATAGACGCGGTGTGATCAGAATAACTATTCTGATCCCATGATCAGAATATATATATATATATATATAGAATTTCTAGTAGAACTAATCATGCATATACCACCATATTAATTAATTCACACATACACACATGTATAGCTATATACAATTTCTCCTACATATGAATGTTGCCTTCGGTGCCAGTGGCATTAGCCTAATTGGTGCCTTCGGAGCACGATGGCAATTGGAAGTGGTTTTCATGGGGGCGGTAGCGGGTAATAGAATTCTCCATTCGGATTTATGACCTGGTCGAGCAAAAATCCCGCTATTTCCTCTTGAAGTGCTTCTACGCGCTCCCTTTCTATGAGCTTCTCCCGCACCTTTTTGAACTGTTAAGAAGGAGATCAATATGCATGTGTATTAGTTGTGTGACTAGATATCGATAATGGTGTAAAAATTGTGAATAGTGTTCTAACAAGCGTACCCATTGCTGTCTTTGAGATCTGCTCCTTTCGGACGCCATCATGCGAATGTTCTCGCAAACGTAGAATGCACACAGATCAGTCCCCTGCGCCTGCTTCAGGGCCTTTACGAGAATGGAATTTGATCAGATAAAAATTAATCAAGCATGATAATTAAAGAGATGGCAGCTAGCTAGCTAGCTAGTACTACTTAATTGCTTACCTTGGGTCGAAACCATTGAAGCTTTTGTTTCCATTCGCCGGGCGTGACGGCGATGAACCTTGCCCAAGCCCTACCCGACGACAAAGAAAATGAATAAAGGGGTTATTAAATAGTTCATATCATGAAATGACAAACTAAATAGGCCGAGATATATAGTTAATAATGATTGAAATTACCTGTTGACTATCCCATACAAGATGTTATAGTCAGTTTTTTCTCGAGATTAGTGAGTCCAAGATTTCAACTGTTCCAAGGCCAACTTTAATGATACACAAGACCCAGTGAAATCTGCATGCACACACGTTTACATGTCTTAATTAAGCGGGCATATGTAAGCAAAAACATGTAGCTAGCTAGTAGGCAAAAACAGAGAATTTGTAGTACAAGACAGTGTGACTCACTGGAAGTTGTACGGAAGTAGTATATCTTCATTGTATTTGAGGCGCTTCAAGAACTCTAGCATGCTGTCCTCTACTTCCTTTGCACAACGTTTATTTATCTTCCATGTGTATTCATTAACGGTGTTTGGGTCAATGAACCCAATGCCAAAGCGTCCACCTTTTCTCATTTCATATATCTTCATCCTGCATAATACCATAGAAAAGAATATAGTGAGGATAATTACAGGTAATGATTGATCAAAAGGATCACTACAGCTAGCTTGAGACTTAAATTATAGAAAGAAATCACTTACGATAATAGCAACCGATTTATAGATTTGTCGAAAAGGCCTTGATTGTATAACTGAAACAGTTTTAAATACTCAATGGACACAGTTTTCTCATGGTAGTAATGGTCCTGCTTGACATTCATCATGAGGGACAATCGCTCTGAAATCTTGGTAATGTTCATGTACCATTGATGCAATTCATACATTCTCGTTGGGAGGTTCTTAACCTTGTCTGGCGCGACCAAAGGTTGGCCCCGGACATATTTCCGTTTTACTTCATCCTCTCTAAGCAAAGGCATGGGCTCGATCTCGAGGAGTTGTCCAACAGTGATGTTGAGAACTTCAGCCTGCATTATATGCTCCTCCGTTATTACCACATTGCCCACCTCGGGAACATGCACTGTTTGCCCACAATAATATCATATCAAACATGGTCTGTTCTCCCTCTCTATCGGTATTGTCTGCCATAGCTTTTGTTTAACTAATCCAAAAGAAATATAAAACAATTTAGTATTCAAATTACATCGTCTCGAATAATAGATATAATCTCGAATACATCGTCTAAAATAATAGATATAATCTCGAATACATCGTCTCGAATAATATATAATATTGAATAGTACATCACTGGCTATTAGCTAATAAAGATCGAATACTACAAAAGAATCTAGGACACTCGCGGTTCCTCCGCGCGGTGGACACCCAAAGAGAAGGAACCTCACAGATCATAGCTGAATTGAGATCCCGAAGATATCGCCATGTATTGGAGAACTGCCGCCTCTAACGCAACCATGTAGCGATGGGCGTGCTCGTCCTCCTCCCCGACACGGCGACGTACCACTGCGGCGGGCCGAGTCCTCCGCACCAAATCGCCCACGCTAACGCCACCAAACGAGATCGGGTCGACGACGGGACCCGGCGGGTTCCTCATCAAGCGCGCGCCTCCAAGCAGCACCTCCCAAAGCCAGCCAGTGAGCCAGGTCCCGACATGGGTCGGCTGGACGTCGTCATGAGACGGTCGACGGCGAGGATGCGGGCGGGCATCGTCGAGAACAAATACTAGCTATATGCCCGCAAAAAGTAACATTTTTTAATGATTGGATTTTGATAACTAAAATTTCTAACATTTCTATATAACACTAATTATGCTAATCTAAATAATCTAAATAACACTAAAATTTCTGACATTTCTATATAACACTAATTTCTAACATTTCTATATAACACTAATTTCTAATCGATTAAGCACTAATTATATCCATCTAACATGCAGTCATACATATATAATAGTGAAAAATAATAATCTAAATAGTCTAAACTAATTAAACACTAATTATCTAAACTAATTAAACATACAAAATAATAATCTAAATAATCTAAACTAATTAAAGACTAATTATCTAAACTAATTAAACATGCTTGTGTGTGTGTGTATGGGCTCGGGGCTGGAGGACTCACAGCGGGCGACGGCGACAGCGGCAGGCGAGGCGACGAAGCGAGGAGAGGCGACGGCGAGGCGACGGCGGGCGGCGACGGGCGGGATGGCGCGACGGGACGGGACGGCGCGACGGGACGGGCCCGGGTCAGCGACGGAGACGAGGGCGGGATGGGGGCGGGCGGCGACGGGACGGGCGGCGACGGAGGCGAGCGGCGGCGTCGGAGACGATCGAGGGCGGCGGCGACGGCGACGAAGACGACGGAACAGAGGAACGAAAACAGAGGGAAACTGAAATTTTCGTAGCAGTTGTATATATGGAAGGCACCTTTAGTACCGGTTTGTGCCACGACCCGGTACTAAAGGGGGTGCGCTGGCACAGGTGCGGTGCGGAAGTTTAGTCCCACCTCGCTAGCCGAGGGGCTACCGCACTGGTTTATAAGCCCTAGTGCGGTAGCTGTCTCGAGCTCCTCTCCTAATCAGGCCTACTGGGCCTACCTGTCCTCCTCGCCTTGTGGGCCTACTGGGCCTTCGCGGGCCTGCATCCTGGCCCAATGAAAGGTTGTGTCGCTAGTCGTATGCAGGCCGCTTTGGCCGAGTAGGCGGGCTTTTTTTCTTAATTTTTTTGCTTTATTTTTTTTGTTTTATTTATTTTTGAGTTGTTTTTTGCTGTATTTAGAGTTTCTTTGTGAATATTTTTGCTTTAGGTACAAAAAATTACAAACTTTCTGTTAGTGCTGGTAGATTTCAAATTTGAATAGTTTAAATTTTGAATTATTTGAAATTTGTGTGAATCACTAGTTTGTGAATAACTTAACTTTGAAAAAAGTTTTTTCAGTGATTCTTTTTTCTTTTGTTTAATATTAGTGTGTTTTATCATTATATTTAATTTAGTAATGCTTAGGTTATTTAAAAAATGAAATGCCTTTGTAACAGTTTAGTTTTCGTCGGAAACCCTGATACTTCGAAAGAGATTGTCCATTTTGTACACGAAGTGCATCCAGTTTTTGCCGTAACCCTCTCTAATTTCTTGCACATGCTATTTGTATGAAATTATGATACCATGCCAACTTTCAACCTTTTCTGAGTTCATTTGAATTGCTTTTCAATTTCAGGGTCATTTAGCTGGAAAAAAATCAGTAAATGCATGAAAAGAATTTGTTTGCACATAAAATTTCTTCGCGTTTCAAATGCCAAAACACATAACTACCCTAACTATTACAGACATTCCCTCACGGGTGTGAAACACGAAGAAAGTGATGATAGTGAAGCCGATCACATCCCGCATCTTTGGGTGTGAAACTTTTTCTTCAGCGTGTGTCCCTTTGCGCCGTAACCATGGAAAATCTTCATCATTTAACGGGATGCTCGGGTCAATATTCACTTTGTGAATGGAGCAATTTCATCAAACTTTTCATAATCTTCTCGACTTGTCTGTCTTGTCATCCACTCCCACAATGTTTCTCTTCCCGTAAAGAACTATGTGCCGCTTTGGCTCATCGTACGATGCATTCGCTTCCTTATCTTTTCTTTTTCTTGGCTTGGTAGACATGTCCTTCACATAGAAAACCTGTGCCACATCATTGGCTAGGACGAATGGTTCATCTGCATACGCAAGATTGTTGAGATCCACTATTGTCATTCCGTACTGCGGGTCTTCCGTTACCCCGCCTCGTGTCATATTGACCCATTTGCACCGAAACAAAGGGACCTTTAAACCACGTCGATAGTCAAGTTCCCATATGTCCTGTATATAACCATAATATGTTTCCTTTTCCGTCTTGGTTTCTGCATCAAAGCAGACACCACTGTTTTGGTTGGTGCTCTTCTTATCTTGGGCGATCGTGTAAAATGTATTACCATTTATCTCGCCCTTTGAAAGCCATTATATTCAAGATGGTAATCGGGACAGCAAGTACAGGTCATCTTCAATAGAGGTGTCATGCATGGTACGTGTTCGCAACCAGTTGGCGAAACTCCTGGTTTGTTCACGTGTAATCCAGGTCATCGACCGCTCCGGGTGTTTGGGCGTAGCAAATTCTTGTGTTCATCCATATACGAAGCCACCAAGGTGGAATTCTGTAGAACTGTAGTGTGCTTCAAAGAGAGAATGTCCGTCCATACATATTATTTGTTCCCCTCCTAGCGTGCCTTTTCCATCCAGATGCGCCCTTATGCCGCGATTCAGAACACCAATCGGCTTAAGGTCGAATAAAGTCAATACAAAACTCAATAACCTCCTCATTTTGATGGCCCTTGGAGATGCTTCCTTCGGCCTAGCACGGTTATGAACATATTTCTTTAGGACTCCATGAACCTCTCAAAGGGAACATATTGTGTAGATATACAGGACCCAAAACGTTAATCTCTTCGCATAGGTGAACTAGGACGCGTCATGATGTTGAAGAAGGATGGTGGGAACACCAACTCGAAATCGACAAGACATTGCACCAAATCATTCTCAGTAACCTTGGTATGATTTCGGATCGATTACCTTCGAGAGATTGCATTGAGAAATGCACATAGCTTCACAATGGCTAATCGAACATTTTCCGGTAGAAGCCCCCTCAATGCAACCGGAAGCAGTTGAGTCATAATCACGTGGCAGTCATGAGACTTTAGGTTCTGGAACTTTTTCTCTGCCATGTTTATTATTCCCTTTATATTCGATGAGAAGCCAGACAATACCTTAATACTGAGCAGGCATTCAAAGAAGATTTCCTTCTCTTCTTTGGTAAGAGCGTAGCTTGCATGACCCTGATGTATGCCGTCTTCTCCGTGCATACGTTGCGGTCCTCCGTGCCTCGGTGTATCTTTTGTCTTCCCATACACGCCCAAGAAGCCAAGCAGGTCACGCAAAGATTCTTCGTCACGTGCATCACGTCGATTGCGGAGCGGACCTCTAGGTCTTTCCAATATGGCAGGTCCCAAAATATAGATTTCTTCTTCCACATGGGTGCGCGTCCGTCCGCATCCTTCGAACAGGTTGTCCGCCAGACCCTTTCCAAATATCACCTTCAAATCCTTGACCATATCATGTACATCAGCACCGATGACGGTGGCGAGGCTTCGTCCGTGATCCGCCTCACCTTTGAAATGCTTGCCTTTCTTTCTTACGGATGCCCGCTCGGAAGAAATCGACGATGTCCTGTACACATTCTTCTTACAACTATTCAAATATATCTCGTCGGTATCATCCAAACAGTCGTGCATCTGCGGTATCCCTTGTTTGTCATCACGAAAGGTTACTAAGAGCAGGCCAATCATTGATGGTCACGAACAACAACGCCTTTAGGTCAAATTCTTCCCCATGTGCTCATCCCGCGCGTACACATGTTCCATTCCACAGTTGTAAGAGTTCTTCAACTAATGGCCTTAGGTACACATCAATGTCGTTGCCGGGTTGCTTAGGGCCTTGGATGAGCACTGGCATCATAATGAACTTCCGCTTCATGCACAACCAAGGAGGAAGGTTATACAAACATAGAGTCACAGGCTAGGTGCTATGGTTGCTGCTCTGCTCCCCAAAAGGATTAATGCCATCTGCGCTTAGACCAAACCATATGCTCCTTGCGTCATCTGCAAACTCCTTTCCATACTTTTTCGATTTTTCTCCACTGCGACCCGTCAGCGGGTACTCTCAACTTTTCTTCTTTCTTACGGTCTTCTCTGTGCCATCGCATCGCCTTGGCATGCTCTTTGTTTTGGAACAAACGTTTCAACCGTGGTATTATAGGAGAATACCACATCACCTTGGCAGGAATCTTCTTCCCGGGGCGCTCGCCCTCGACATCACCAGGCTCATCGCGGCTGATCTTATAGCGCAATGCACCACATACCGGGCAAGCGTTCAAATCCTCGTACTCATCGCGGTATAGGATGCAATCATTAGGGCATGCATGTATCTTCGCACCTCTAACCCTAGAGGCGGACAGCCTTCTTTGCTTCAGTCGTACTCTCGGGCAATTCGTTGTCCTTTGGAAGCATATCCTTTATCATTACCAAGAACTTTCCAAATCCCTTGTCGGATACACCATTCTCGCCTTCCATTGCAGCAATTCTAGTGTGGTGCCCAACTTTTCTTGTCACCTCACGCAATTTGGGTACAACAATTTTTGTGATCCTCTAACATGTGCTGCAACTTCTTCTTCTCCAAATCACTTGCGCGAGCTTCTCTTTGCATCGGCAATGGCCCGACCTAGATCATCAACGGGCTCATCTGATGCCTCTTCTTCAGCTTCTTCCCGCATTGCCGGCTCAGCTTCTTCACGCATTACCGGCTCAGCTTCTTCCCCCATTGTTGTGTCATCGTATTCAGGGAACCCATGGCCAGGATAGCTGTCGTCGTCCATTTGTTCTTCATTGTCCTCCATCATAACCCCTCTTTCTCCGTGCTTGGTCCAAACATTATAGTGGGGCATGAAACCGGACTCAAACAGGTGGGCGTGAATGGTTCTTGGCGTAGAGTAATTGTGACCATTCTTACAGCCAGCACATGGACAAGGCATAAAACCATCCGCCCGCTTGTTTGCCTCAGCCGCAAGTAGAAAAGTATGCACGCCCTCAACGAACTGGGGAGAGCATTGGTCATCGTACATCCATTGCGGCTCATCTTCATTACACAACACCGAATAGACCAAATTAATACAAGTTCATACATAAAGTTCATACAACACTTAAATGCAACAAACAAATAACTCTCTAGCTAAAGCATTTAAATGCAACAACAAATGCGATCAAGAACGCAACTAAGGTAACAATTGATCCAACAGCATAATGATACCAAGACTCACTATCGATGGCATATTTTCTAATCTTTCTATTCTTCAAGCGCATTTTCTCCATCTTGATCTTGTGATCATCGACGACATCGGCAACATGCAACTCCAATTCCATCTTCTCCCCCTCAATTCTTTTCAATTTTTTTTCAAGTACTCATTTCCTCTTTCAACTAAATTTTTCCTCTCGACAATAGGGTCGATTGGAATTTCCGGTTCACATACCTCCTAGATAAAAATATCTATGTCAACTTGATGGGCATAATTTGTCATAAACACAAAATGCAACAAATAGTTTAAAAGAGAATATACCACATCCGAATCATAACAAGGACGAGGGCCGACAGGGACGGATATCAAAACCATGGCACTATGTATAACAAACAACGTACGGGTAAGATAATTATTACATGATTAACTATATATCCAAATCACACAAACATCAATTTTTTATATAAAATTTCATGAACAAGAGGCTCACCACAAGATGGTGCCGCGACGGACGCAGTGCGGCGATCGGCGGTGGTTACGACGGAGATTTAGAAGGCACTAAGTAACCCACACCTACATATGCAAACTAAGTGTTATTTTTGACCTCAAATTGCATATAAATCAAATACTAGCACATATATATATTTCCTCCCAAATTACTAAACTCACAAATTAGTAACTATATAAAGCATTGCAAGAGCTAATCTAGCAATGAGAGATGAAAGGACAAAGTAGCTAACCTTTGTGATCACTTGAATGGATGGGGGCCTTCAAATCTTGACAAATTTTGGGCAAAATGTGTGATGAGCTTGAGGGGAGAAGAGGAAGAACAGAGAGGAGAGGAGAGGGGAAAGGGGAAGAATAGAGCGAGCTGGACGAAGGGTTTATATGCAGGAGGACCTTTAGTACCGGTTCGTGCCACGAACCGGTACTAAAGGTGCTGGAGGGGGCCCATACTGACAACATCCTGCCACCACCCTCATTAGTACCGGTTCGTGACACGAACCGGTGCTAAAGGTTAGCCACGAACCGGTACTAATGAGAGCGGCCCGGCTAGCCGTTGGAACCGGCACTAATGTATACATTAGTGCCGGCTCTAATACAAACCGGCACTAATGTGCTGCACGTTTGACCCTTTTTCTACTAGTGTGCGTTGGCTAGTGCATGAAGCTTAACATAGTATCAGATTCGACGGTGTTGAGTTCACGTCATGACTTTCGCAATTTACCCAAAATTATTGTTGCCCCCTCTTTGTCCACGTGTAGGCCCCTTGAGCCTTAGCTCTTAGTCTATTCAGAGAAGGGGTGTTGAAGTGTATATGTGGATTGGATAGCCCTTTTCATCACTTCAGGCTTTTGCTTTTGTTGGCTATTGCATGAAGCTGGACAAAGTGCACCCGGAGCCTCTGGGCAGTCTATCAATTAACAACGCTCCACCAATATTACCATATGGAAGTAGCCTTGGAAGAATGTAGAGATGGTGTGTGGTGCTCCAAGGGATCTCGTTTGTGATGATGATGACATAGTGAATTTAGCTAGGTTCATGCCCCTAGAATGTTAATAGCCTTATGTCCCTTCTACACATATTTATTGGTAATTAGACAGAATTACAATGGTGTTTTCGTGTTTACTTAGCTAGATTATGGGTATCTTCTCCCGCATGACATCACTTCTCCAGTGGGTTTGTATTCTACTTTATACTAGTGAATACCCCCGCATTCTTGCTTGGAATCGATTGCAATTTATTTCAGTGATTAGGTAGTACCATCATTGAATTAATGATATATGAATTAAAGCTAAAAATAAATATTGTATAGGGTATTTAATTATTGTGTAGTCAACAAATATTTTGAATATAGGTGGCATAACGTAACGGAATTTTTTTTCATGCATGTTGAGCTTTGATGAGGTGTCATGTGTATTGAGGTGAAAGGTATGCTTGAGATCAACTAATAATGAAAAACTTTTTCTCATGGATGTAGTGGTGGGCCTTTGATGAGGTGGCATGTGTGCATGATGAGATAAATAGGACAATGAGGATCAACTTCTTATGTATATAGGAAGTGAATACCCCACACATTCTTGCAGGAATCAATTGCAATTTTATTTCAATGATTTGATTGTATGAAGCTTCCATCATTGAATTAATAATATATGAACTAAAGCTTAAAATAAATATTATATATGGTATTTAATTATTGTGTAGTCAGAAAAATATTTTGAATATAAGTGGCATAAGGTAATGGAAAACTTTCTCATGCATGTTGAGTGGACCTTTGATGAGGTATCATGTGTGTTGAGGTGAAAGGTAGTGAAAGGTATGCTTGACATCAACTAATAATGAAAAAAAAAATTCTCATGCATGTAGTGGTGGGCCTTTGATGAGGTGACATGTGTGCATGTTAAGATAAATAGAATAGTGGGGATCAACTTCTTATGTGTATATAGGATATGTCGTACATGGATGGTAATTGGGTAGCTATCTTCAAGGGGTAGAATACAAGATCAGGTGATCTTGCAACTGCAAGGAACATATCTCATGTAATTGTTGGATCCCTGAAGTATCACTTTAGTTAATATCCCTTGCAAGTGTACTCAAGCGCATGCTTGGGAGTCCCTAGACAGTGGGATGGAAAAAAAATTATATGAGACCAGGTCTCATATAAAGCAGGTGAGACCCGCCCTGATGGATGACACGTGACATTTACAAATCACAAAGCATCTAATCTCCCCCTGATTTCAGGTGGGGGTGGGGTAGATGCTTTGTGATTTGTGAATGCCATGTGTCATCCATCTGGATAGGTCTCACCTGCTAACCCATGAGACCTGGTCTCATAGAATTCTTTTCCCACTGGGATGGTTATATAATCCTATTTGGCAATGTGAAGGAACAAATCCTTAGATATCCTCAACAAGGAAACATATCGCTCCTGATACACCAGATTTGGACCAAAACAGTTGTGCATCAATCTATTATGAGCCTCTTGCCGACCCCTTCGCAAGTACTCACGGCCGAAAACAGAACCACTATGATCCGGCCTCTTCTCGCATGCCTCTCCAAGATCAAGGCAATGTCCTAGCTAGTCTTCGGTCGTGTCAAATTCCTCTTTGGACGAGGAAACATCCCTTGGACTGGTTGAATTAATTGAACTCATCTACAATACAAAAATCCGCATCACAAGCTACTCATTTGTGCACAACAAAAGAAAATGCAAGAAGCAATGTTTTACCTTGTAGGAAATTTCTCTAACACCTAGTATGCGAGGAGAAGGAAACCCTCTGGCGAATCGACTGAGCCGAGATGGTCGTCGCACCAGATCAAAATTGCCCAGGAGGGCCTCCATGATGGCAGGAGGTTGAGCTTGCGGCAAAAAATGGCAACGCTGCACTATTGAAGCCGTCCCAAGCAATGGTGTTTCCGCTCAGTCGCAGCGGTCGCGTGACCAGCATTGGAGCTTCGGCAGACTCTAGTTGAAAATTACAGCCAGCAGAGCTGCTGCAACGGCCATTATGTGCGGCGGAAGGCTGACGACCAACTAGAATCGAGCCGAATCAGGCGCAGGCTTAGAAGTGTGAACGCACACGGATTTGGACCAGTGCATAGGAATTTAATCTTGGAACTCCAGCACTCGAGGCTAGGGCTGGACCAAAAGCTCGTAGCTCGCGAGCTTAATGAGCGCTCGATAGTTCGACTCGTTAAGCTCGTAGCTCGCTTCTTAATGAACAGAGCCAATCATTGATTTTAGCTCGCTAAGCTTAACGAGCTTAATGAGCGAGCTAACGAGTTTCACGAGTAGCTCGTTAAGCTCGTTAGTTACAACACAATACATATTTTTATCTTATGTGACAAACTTTTTGTAGCACCTCGGCCCATCTATTTAATCTAATCAAAATATGAGGCAACAAACTACTTCATTTATTTTTGTAGTCTTCATATTTCATCTTGAAAACCATACCTAAACATTCATCATGTATATTATAACACATTATAATCTGTTAACGGCGCTCATGGCCTCCACGAGCTTAACGAGCTTCAAACGAGCCGAGCCGAGCAGGGTTTTCTGCTCGTTAATCTTAACGAGCTTAACGAGCCGAGCCTTAACGAGCGCGAGCTTAACGAGTACGAGCTTAACGAGCCGAGCTGCTCGTTAGTCCACCCCTACTCGAGGCCACCTCCGCTGCTCCCTCCACGCCGCTGTCGCCGGTGACAGTTCGGCAACGGCAGCGGGACCCAATCACCACCGATCCGGCGAGCAGGTACCTCGATCCGGCCACCCCGGGTGTGAATCTCGCCTCACCGGTGGTCGCTGCTCCGCCTGGTGGCTCTGTCACAACCGCTGTTATCTGAACTTGTGGGTGTGTTGTCAACTCTTCATCTATCAATTAGCGCTTGGTTCAGTTATAAGATCCAACGGCGGGGAGCATAGCCAAGATCCAACGACTGATAGCTATCGTCCAGTTGTCACTGAGTGATTGTAGTTTACCTTGTGTTGGGCGCCCGACAGTAAATTGTAATTCTCTTCCCCGCAATAAGACTATATAAGTGAGCGAGCACTCAGCTTGGGATATGAATGAAATATTATCCCCCTCTACTTTTACCCTCTTCTTATCTGCTTAGATAGTGTTCCTTCCAAAAATCCCCATTCATAGCGGGTACTCCAACATCGGGAGTGAATTTCCTTGTCGATCCCTAGTGGGATCTGACAATTGGTATCAGTAGCCGTCGACCTTCGGCGGAGGCTGGCGGCGGCGATTCAGTTCGTGGAGGCGCAGGCGGCGGTAGATAAATTCGGACGCAGATCTGTAGCACGAGTACGGTTGAAGCAGCACAACGCCGCTGCGGTGAAATCCCGTGACTCGGGCAGATCCGTGCGTCACTGACGGCGCATCGGCGGGCGGCGGCATCGGGCCACAAGCAGGAAGGGTTCAGGACTCGTTCCCAGGTAAAATTCCGGACCTTGCTGGTGACCCGATGGCGAAGTCGAAGACGCAGGAAGAGAAGGCGGACGCACAAGAAGTGTCTGCCATGAAGCTCGACTTGGACAACGTTGGGGCAAGAACTAAGGAAATTAGCAACAGAGTAGAAGGAATGCAAGAACAAGTGGCTGCTCTAAACGAGACCGTGAAGAGAATGGAGTCTCTGCTAAGAGAGAAGCTAGGGCCAAGTACTCCCCCAGCGCCCAGTGGTCCAGAAAAAGAAGTTGAAGCAGGCCAGAAATCCCAAACTCTCCCCAACCTTGACCAATCTGAAACTATGTTGTGGCACACTGAAATTTCTCATTGGAGAAGGAGAAATGGGCCATCACAAGAGAAAGTCAATGACAACAGGGGAGATTATATTCAAGATGACCCAGAACATATGTACTATGAAACATGAGGAGAGAGATTTCAGCAGTGGACTGATCTGCAACTCCCTATTTTTTCAGATGGAGTAGATAGGTCCATACCTGCTGGACAACATCACCTGGGGAGCTATCAACAAACAATGCCACCTCAGTTCACCCAAAATCAGTTCCCTCAATACCCACCCCAATACCCACCCCATTACAGACCACCTCCAAGTCCAGTATATCCACCACCACCTCCTGTCTACCGCCCACAAAACAACCACTTCAATCCTATCTACCCTCCACAACAGACCTACCAAACCTACAACCAACAAGCACATCCCTACCAATACCCACCACCACCACAACAACATGGTATGCCTAACCAACAGTATCCCTACCCACCACCCCCAAGCCCTGCTACTAGCCAACTTGCACAACAGCAATACCAGCAGCAACCCCCCATACTGAATTATCAAGCCAGAGGAGGGGCTAATAACTATTGGGGAGAGAGGCAGCAACAAGAATTTGACAAAGAAGCTCAGTTTTACAAATCCATTGCTAAAGCGCCTAAGATGGAGTTCCCAAGATTTGATGGCTCAAATCCACAAGAATGGCTGAGACTCACCGATAAATACTTTGCAATGATAACCCGAAAGTGCAAAATTTGATTATGCTCAAATGTATATCACGGGAAGGGCTGACACGTGGTTAAGAACTTGAGGCATACTACAAGAAAACCTCACTTGGGAAGAATTTTGCAAAGTTCTATGCAAAAGATTTGCTAGCAGCAGTTCCTATGAAGTAGTGGCTGATTTCAAATCCATTAAACAGGGAGCTAGCTCAGTGGCAGAATACACTAACAGATTTCAGGATAAAATGGCTTGCTACAAGAAGGAAAATCCAGACGTAAAAGAACAATATTATGTCAAGTGCTATATAAATGGACTGAGGGAGGATATAAGACATTACCTCAAACCATTTAAACCGGTCAACCTCTATGATGCAGTAGAAACTGCATGAGACATGGAACAAGGAGCAAATGTTGCTAACCAATCAAGGAAATATAAACAAACATGGTACTATCAGAAAAACATCGCCACAAGTACCTATACAACTAGACCAAAGGCGGCTGATTATGCTAATGTCAGGCCAGCAGAAAGACAAGGCACTAGACTAGAAGTAAAATACAAATAACCAGGACAATGCAGATATTGTGGACAAAAGTGGTTCCTTGGTCATAAATGTGCACAATACAAAACCCTTAATCTCATGGCCACCGAGGAAACAGAACTAGAAATGGATGAACAAATACAGAACATCCAATACCAGCAAGAGGAAGAACAGCCAACCACTTCCCCCAATGTAGATGAGCAACTAATGTTGATCTCTATGCAAGCTGTAAAAGGAAGAAGCACTGCTGCTACATTCACCATGTGGGTGGACATTGGAGGCAAAGGGCCTGGCTTTAGTAGACTCTGGAAGCACTAACACTTTTATGGACTTGTCATCTGCAACAAAAACAAATTGCAAAATTGCAAAGAATGACCTGCAGACAATACATATTGCTGGTGGGGGCAGGTTACAATCTGGATCCAACATCCCCTCTACCAATTATTCCATCCAAGGCCATGAGTTCTCTAACAACTTCAAACTTCTCCCATTAAAAGGATATGACATCATTTTGGGTTGCGATTGGCTACTGGAACACAACCCAATTTCTCTCGATTTTGATGAAAGATTAATGACAATCAATTGGAAGAGAGAGAAAACAATTACCCTACAAGACAAGACATTTGCCAAGGGAATTCCTCTGATCTCCTTGCACAAGCTGATATCTATCCAGAGCAAAGTAACTGAGCGATATATGTTGTTTCCATTGTCCAAAGCTGATACAGAAACTCCTCAGATGCAACCCCATATACAAGAAGTCCTGGAAGAATTTCAAGATGTATTTGCCACCCCAACTGAATTTCCTCCTCAGAGAGTCTTTGATCGTGCAATCCCTCTCAAACCAGGAGTTGAGCCACCTGGATTGAGACCTTACAGGGTACCTCACCAACAAAAAGATGAGATGGAAAAGCAGATAAAACAACTCTTGGAAACCTCCATTATACGACCAAGTGATAGCCCTTACGGAGCCCCTGCCTTACTGGTCAAAAAGAAAGATGGCACTTGGAGGCTGTGTACAGATTTCAGAAAACTCAATGATCAAACAATTAAAAAAAATTCCCATACCAATAATTGAGGATCTTCTGGATGAACCGCATGGGTCCAGGTACTTTACAAAAATAGACCTCAGATTGGGGTACTATCAAATAAGGATGAAAAAGGAGGACATACCCAAAACTGCATTCACAGCATTCCTCGGGCATTTTGAGTACTTGGTAATGCCATTTGGCCTTACAAATGCACCTGCCACATTCCAAGCATTACTGAATTTCATTTTTAAGAAGCACCTCAGACACTTTGTCCTTGTTTTCTTTGATGACATCTTAATCTATAGCAAGACACTGGAGGACCACATTGAACACTTGAGAATAGTGCTGCAAATCCTGAGAGAGCAACAACTATATGCTAAGATGAGCAAGTGTGTGTTTGCTGCCTCCTAAGTGGAATACCTTGGGCACATCATCTCCTATGAAGGAATAGCTACAGACCACACCAAGATATCCACAGCCAAAGAATGCTCATTACCAAAAACAATCACACAACTGAGAAGCTTCTTTGGAATGGCAGGATACTACAGAAGATTTGACCCCAATAATGGGCTCATTTGCAGGCCACTACACAACATCCTCAAGAAGAATTCTTTCCAATGTACAAAGGAGCAGACTGAAGCTCTCAATCTGCTCAAGGAGAAGCCGACCACTGCCCCAGTTCTAGCGCTCCCTAACTTCAAAGAAAAGTTTGTGCTCGAAACAGATGCTAGTGGATACGGTATATATAGGAGCAGTATTGATGCAAAGTGGCAGACCAATAGCTTACTTCAGCAAAATATTGGGCGTGAAAGCTGCGGCTATGTCAACCTATGAAAAGGAAGCTTTGGCAATATTGGAGGCCCTCAAGAAGTGGAGGCATTACTTTCCAGGAATGGATTTGGTCATAAAAACTGACCAAAAAAGCCTTAAGTTTATCACTGGGCAAAAGGTTTCTGAGGGACGCAACACAAACTCCTCCTCAAATTATTGGAATTCAACTAATCCATTGAATACAAGAAGGGGAAGGAAAACAAAGTAGCAGATGCTCTTAGCAGAAAAGACAACACCCTCATGGCAATAACAACATTCACCCCCTCCTGGATTGAGGTTGTGGAAAAGAGTTATGAACAAGATGAACACTGCCAGCATTTGTTGCAACAGTTAACAATTGCTCCTAATCCTGCATCTTACTACACCTTGTCAGGCGAAATTCTGAGATACAAGGGAAGAATTTATATTGGAAAGGAAGAACACATCAGAGAGCAGATCAACAATTCATTCCACACCTCTGCTATTGGTGGGCATTCAGGTGTGGTGGCAAATTATCATCGGATCAAAAGAATATTCTATTGGAATGGTCTCAGAAAGCAAGTGCACAAGTTCATTGCCGAATGTGCAATCTGTCAGAGAGCAAAATCTGAACATTGCCAATACCCAGGCCTATTGGATCCCCTACCAATCCAAACCCAAGCTTGGTCTGATATAACCATGGACTTTGTCAAAGGGCTCCCTAAGTTCAAGGGAAATAAGTCATATTGGTGGTGGTCGACAGATACACAAAATATGCCCACTTCATTGCACTGCTCCGCCCTTACAATGTGCACACAGTTGCTCAAGCCTTCATCGACAATGTCTTCAAATTACATGGACCACCTGTGTCCGTAGTAACTGACAAGGATAGGATCTTTACAAGTAACATGTGGCAATCCGTGTTCAAATCCATGAATGTACAACTCAAACTCAGCACTTCTCACCACCCACAAACAGATGGCTAGTCTGAGAGGGTCAATCAGTGTCTTGAATCTTATCTAAGGTGCATGACCTTCCAAGAACCTAACAAGTGGGCTGCTTGGTTATCCTTAGCAGAGTGGTGGTACAACACCCCCTACCACACCTCTGCTAAAGAAACCCCTTCAAATCCTTATATGGATATGAACCACCTATGATAAGTGAAGTGGCTGTACCAGGTCCTACAGATGCAGAAGCACAAGAATTCTTGCAGGAGAAGCACAAGACAATCACACATTTAAAAGAGAATCTGCATCAAGCCCAACAGAGAATGAAAAAGTATGCTGACAGAAACAGAAGTGAAAGGTCATTTCAAGAGGGAGACATGGTATATCTTAAAAATGCAACCTTACAGAAGGGCATCATTTGGGCTGAGGCAAGCTATAAAGCTAACTACCAAGTTTTATGGCCATTCAAAATTTTACAAAAGCTGGGCAACTCTTCCTACAAACTCCTACTACCACCACAAATACAAATTCATCCAGTCTTCCATGTGAGTCAACTCAAAGGCCACAAGGGCACACATGCAGTTCCTAAGCAAGAATTGCCAGTAAGTGGGAGAGGATGGTCGGATCAAAACTGAACCAGTTACCGTACTGGAAACTAGATCCCTGCCTCGAAAGGGAGTGTTGATCACCCAATGGCTTATTGAATGGGCCAACCTGGCACCTGAAGAAACATCTTGGGAGGACGCTAACTTCATCAAACAGGTGTTTCCAGCATTCTTCAAGCAAACAATCCAGTCCTGGTTTCCTACAAACACAACTTGAGGACAAGTGTGACCTCCATGGGGAGCAGTGTCACAACCACTGTTATCTGAACTTGTGGGTGTGGTGTCAACTCTTCAGCCTATCAGTTAGTGCTTGTTTCAGTTATAAGATCCAACGGCGGAGAGCATAGCCAAGATCCAATGGCTGATAGCTATTGTCCAGTTGTCACTGAGTGACTGTAGTTTACCTTGTGTTGGGCGCCCAACAGTAAATTATAATTCTCTTCCCCACTGTAAGACTATATAAATGAGTGAGCACTCAGCTCGTGATATGAATGAAATATTATCCCCCTCTACTTTTACCCTGTTCTTATCTGCTTAGCTAGGGTTCCTTCCAAAAATCCCCATTCATAGCGGGTACTCCAACATCGGGTCCAACCATATCAAGCCCCGGACATGACGGTCGGGTAATGGGTATAGTTTTGAGGCGGTGGGCAGCATGTGGCTCGATTAGCAAAGAGTGACAACCAACGCATTTCGGACTAAGTCTGGGCATCTGCCGGGCCGTCGACCAATAAAATCTGTCTGAAATGCCTTTCCTACAAGGGCCGGGCTGCTGCGTGGTGTCCGCCTAGTCCGCATGGATTTCAGCCAGAGGTTTAGCCCCTTCGTCTTGGAGATACACCTTTGCGGGACTCGGTTGTACTTTTCTTATAAAGTTCTCCCTCATGGACCTTGTAGGCTTTCGATCGCCGGACTATCGGCGGGCCTCGTTTTGGTCTTGGGAAGTTCCTGCCTAAGCAAGTAGGCTAGGAATGGTTACATCCCACGTGGCGATTCTGCCATTATGGCGTGGGCTGAAGGTGTTATGTCATCGGCTGAATTACCGATTGGCGCGGTTTTTCCGGTTTGTCACTTCGGGCTCCTCTTCCCATAATGCGGATGGCTTGAAGAGCCGTTCGGAAGATATTTGGAGGGACAGCATCACGTTTCACATCGATGCATGCGATCGTCGGCCGCTTGGTTATTATCTCGGGCTATGTGATGGAATTGAGTCCTTCAAACCGGTGACATTTTTAGGACAGCGTTGCGATATGCTGTCATTTTGGATCCTTGGCGTCAAAGTCTCCGTTTATTTGGGATATTGCAAGGTTTGAATCGCGCACCTCTAGGCGCTGAATGCCCATGGAGCGCCATCCGGAGACCATGTAACAGGGCCTCGTGTTCGGCTGCGTTGTTGGAGTCCGTGTACATTATTTGAAGTACATCTTGGTCATGTCTCCGGTTGGGGCGTCGATCGACGCCAGACCCAGTCCGGCCAACATCTTAGAGCCGTCGAAATGCATAGTCCAATTGGAGTATGCGCCGTACTCTTTAGGGAGTTCGGCTTCGGTCCATTCGGCGACAAAGTCAGCCAAAACTTGTGACTTTATAGCTCGCCGAGGTTTGTAAGTTATATCGAATGGTAAGAGCTCAATGACCCATTTTGCAATCCTGCCCGTTGCGTCGCGGTTATTTATAATGTCATTGAGTGGTACTTCAGAGGCCACTATTATCGAACACTCTTGAAAGTAGTGTCGGAGCTTCCGGGACGCCATGAACACCACATATGCTATCTTCTGATAGTGCGGGTAACGGGACTTGCAGGGAGTTAACACAAAGGATACATAGTATCTGGTTTTGAAGAGAATTTGTGCCCTTACGTCTCTCGTTCGACGACAGTATCGCGCTTACAACTTGATGTGTTGCTGCGATGTATAACAACATTGGTTACGCCTAAATTGGGCGCAGCCAAGACGGTTGTTGCCAATATGGCCTTTATTTCTTGAGTCCGGCGGTGGCAGCATCCGTCCACTCGAAGTGTTGATGCGCTGAGGAGGCGATAGAGGGCAACGCCTTTTCTCCTAGACGGAGATAAAGCGGCTTAGAGCTGCCACGCATCCTGTTAATCTTTGTATTTGTTTGAGGTCTTTTGGAATGTCTAATTGTGAAAGAGCTCGGATTTTAACTGGGTTTGCTTGATTCCTCTACGGATACAATGAAGCCCAGCAGCTTTCGGCTGATGCGCCGAAAACACATTTTCGGGTTCAGCTTGATGTCATATGCTCGAGGTTGTCGAGCGTGAGCCTCAAATCGTCTACTAGAGTTTCGGCGTGTTTTGTTTTGACGACTCGTCGTCTCGTGTCTCTCATTGTTTTGCCGATCTGGGTAGCGGGCATGTTTGAATCATCTTGATATGTTGCCCCGGCGTTTTTAAGTCGAAGGGCATCGTGTTGAAGCGAGAATGGTCCGTAAGGAGTGATGAATGCCGTTGCGGCTTGGTGCTTACGCCATCTTGATTTGTGATAGCGAGTATCGTCGAGGAAGCACAATGAATCGTGCCTGCGGTAGCATCGATAATTTGGTTGATGTGGGGAGAGGAAGGGATCCTTTGGGCAAGCCTTATTGAGGTCTTTAAAATCGACCGAGGCGCCAAGATTTGTCCTTCTTTGGTACCATTACCAGATTGCTAGCCAATCCGGATGTTTGATATCTCGATGAATCCGGCTTCCAATAGCTTGCTAGCTCTTCTCCCATTGCTCTGTCTTTTGGGTTGGAAAATCGTCGAAGAGCTGTTTGGTGGCTTAAATCCTTTAGGATGTTTAGGCTGTGTTACGCCAATCTGCATGGGATTCGGGCATATCCGAAGGATGCCGGTAAAATGTCCCAATTTTCCCGAAGGAATTCGCAGATCTTGGCGTCTATCGGGTTCAATTGTGCCCCAATGGAGGCCATCTTTGTTTGGTCCGTTGGATGGACCTGGAATTTTATTATTTCATCTGCTGGTTTGAAGGAGGTGGACTTGGATCTTTTATCGAGTATCACATCGTCCTGTTCACCGTGAAACCAAACCGGGTGAGTTCTTCTTTGCTAAGGCTTGGATAGTGCCTCGAGGGCTAGTCGGCTGTCTTATTTTCGGTAGCGAGTGCTATGTCGGATCGATGGCGAGTGATTATTCCGCGGGCCGGGCATTTTGAGCTTCATGTACCCGTAATGAGGTCTTGCTTGAAAAATTGTGAATACCTCTCGTCCTAATATAGCGTGATATCCGCTGCTGAGCGGGCCACTTGGGCGTGACTTCTTCGGATCTGTAATTGTCCGTGAGCGAACACTACATCAGTGTGATTTTTCGGTGCAGCGCTTCCGGCTAGGGATTATTCCTCCGAAGGTTGTCTTTGCCGCTCAATCGGCTCAATCGATTTCCATTTTTCGCAGAGTGTCCTCGTAAATGAGGTTTAGTCGCTGCCGCCATCCATGAAGACTTTTGTCGATCGAAAGCCGTCCACTATGGGACTAAGCACCAATGCGGTGGCGCTCGGCTGTTGAATTTAGGCTCGTCGCTGGCGTTGAAGGTAATAGCTGTCGCTCCATGGATTCTTTGTTGCTACTTGGTAGACTTGGCGAGTCCGTGGATTGTTCGTTTTGCATATTGTTTGATCACGAAGGTCTCGAAGATGATGATACCGTCTTGGTGTTGTTGGGGTGGTTTTACGGGGCTAGAAGCTCCTCGCCACTTCGCCACTGCCGTAATACCCAACATGCTCGAAGACTATGTGTTGGGGCGGCTCCTCTGTACTATGCAGCTTACGGGGTCCATTGAGCCATCCCTCGATCTGATTCTGTGCCCTTTATTGGGTTTTTGCTTTTTCGTTTTTGCCTCTGGGGCCTGAGTGTAAGGCAACATTTTGTTGCGGACTGGGGTTGGGGCGGATTATCCTGAATTGGTTTCGGATGTCGGAAACTCTCCATCGCATAGTACTTTCGTACTATGGGCGCTTGAATCGGTGAAGCGTGTAATTTTGACGATCGATGGCGTTCAATATTCCTTGTCCGTGCAATTATTGCGGAAGATTGAGATTGCGTTTTCCTCTCGGCAGTCCTTTATCCTGTCCATAACCGGAGAATCGGCCCGATAGTGATGTCTTGTTTCAGCGAGCTCTTGCCGTATAAGAGATAGATCGCATATGTGCAGGCGGGTGGGTGGACTAAAATCCGGATCCTGCCCATCTTGGGGCTTAAAGGCGAGAAGTCTCCGAATTTGGAAGCTTGGGTTCTTTGGAGTGCGATCCAGCGAGTCGGGCGATGCATGATTTTAAGTTCAATGCTCGATCGAAGTCCGTCCCTCCGCGGAAATCCGGCACAGAGGGTTCGGGAATTCGGACGTGAATAGTTTTCAATATGGGAGAAGAGTTGTCGTATTGCTCCTCTACCACTGCGGCGTGGTGGGTGGCCTGGGGAGAGTTAATCTCTCTCAGATCGGTTTTAAGCCCAATCTGGTTGTAGTTTGTAGCGACTCCCAGGGCGGCGATGCGATCCAAGAGCTCGTTAACAGTCGAGAGCTCTATTGGATCCAACTGTTCGGCACCTTTCGAGCTGACGCGAAGATTGCTTCCGACGACTTGAGAAGTCTTTGTCAAAGCGGCGGCCGGACAGGCGGTCATAAGAAAACCACCTAGCCGGATAGTTTGGCCGGCGGCCAAGGCCCCTTCGGCGAAAACACCGTCTTTGAAGACGGGTGGAGGCATCCTACTTGTCGGCGACGACACAGAGGAACTCTCAATGAAAGCACCAATGTCGGTGTCAAAACTGGCAGATCTCGGGTAGGGGGTCCCGAACTGTGTGTCTAGGCGGATGGTAACAGGAGATGAGGGACACGATGTTTTACCCAGGTTCGGGCCCTCTCGATGGAGGTAAAACCCTACGTCCTACTTGATTAATATTGATAATATGGGTAGTACAAGAGTGGATCTACCACGAGATCAAGGAGGCTAAACCCTAAAGCTAGCCTATGGTATGATTGTTGTAATGTATGTTGTCCTACGGACTAAAGCCCTCCGGTTTATATAGACACCGGAGGAGGCTAGGGTTACATAAAGTCGGTTACAATGGTAGGAGATCTACATATCCGTATTGCCAAGCTTGCCTTCCACGCCAAGGAAAGCCCCATCCGGACACGGGACGGGGTCTTCAATCTTGTATCTTCGTAGTCTTGGAGTCCGCCGGACGATGATAGTCCGGCTGTCCGGACACCCCCTAGTCCAGGACTCCCTCGGGACGGGTAACGAGAAGCAAGCTGCTCTCGCTACACAGGAGCCCGGGTTCACTCCATCATATTCTGTGGATCCTGCCTGGTACATGGACACAGGCGCCACGGACCATTTGACGAGCCAGCTTGACAAGTTGGCCACTCGCCAGCCCTACACCGGTCATGATCAGGTCCGCACTGCCAATGGATCAGGTATGCCCATCTCACATGTTGGTCAGGCATCTCTTCTTTCCCGTACCACTAAAACCTTGCGTCTCCTTGATGTCCTTCGTGTTCCTTCAGTCACACGTAGTTTACTCTCGGTTCCTAAATTAACTCGTGACAACAATGTGTTTGTTGAGTTTCACCCTTTTTATTTTTTATTAAGGACCGGGACACGAGGGACGTTCTTCTTAGTGGTCGAGCTCGCGACGGCTTATATGCACTTGACGTGCCACGAATGCTTGATGTGCCACGAGTGTCTCAAGTTTTCAGTGGCGTGCGGGTGTCATCGTCGCAGTGGCATTCTCGCCTTGGCCACCCTGCCACTCCCATTGTGCGCCATGTGCTTCATCGTCATCGTCTTCCTGTTGAGTCCAGTAATAAGGAGTTTCTAGTATGTGATGCCTGTCAACAAGGCAAGAGTCATCAGTTGCCCTTTTCTGTATCAAGTAGTGTTGTCAAAGCTCCTCTTGAACTTGTGTTCTCCGATGTGTGGGGCTATGCCCAAACTTCTGTTAGTGGGCACAACTATTATGTCAGTTTCATAGATGCTTTCAGTCGCTTTACTTGGATTTACCTTATTAAGCGCAAATCTGATGTGTTTCATGTTTTCATGCAATTTCAAGCACATGTTGAACGATTGCTCAAGCACAAAATTATACATGTTCAGTCTAATTGGGGGGGGGGGGAATACCGTAATCTTAACACCTTCTTTCAGAAGCTTGGCATTTCACACCATGTGTCTTGTCCTCATACACATCAGTGAGCAGTGCAGTGGCGTAAGCACCGTCATATAGTTGAAACTGGTCTAACACTTCTTGCACATGCCTCTGTTCCGTTTCGGTTCTGGAGTGATGCCTTTGTTACTGCTCGTTTTTTGATAAACAGGATTCCCACACGACTTCTTCATATGAAGTCCCCTCTAGAGGTGTTGCTTCATGAAACTCCATATTACTCCTTCCTCAAAGTGTTCGGTTGTGCATGTTGTCCACATCTTCGCCCGTACAATAAGCATAAACTTGAGTATCGGTCGAAAAAATGTGTGTTCCTTGGGTATAGTCCTCTCCACAAAGGTTACAAGTGTCTCCACATTCCATCAAACCGTGTTTACATTTCCCGCGATGTTGTGTTTGATGAGACTGTCTTCCCTTTTTCCACGCTCACATCGCCCACTGACACTCATGTCGCCGAGTTACACTCATTTCTAGTTTTGCCTGATCAATTTGTGGATGTTGCATATTCTCCTTTGTTGTTGCCTAACCACGGTGCAGGGACTGAACGAGGTGCTCGACTGGAGCTTCTTGATGATGATGATGCGCCACCTCCGCCAGCTGCTGCTACGCCGGCTGCTCCTACTGCCACGACGGCTGCCACCGACGTTGATCCCGTGTGCATGCCTCATGCACGTGGATCCGCTAGCATGCCCGCATCGCCTGGGTCGGCCACCCGTGGCCGTCGCTGGGCAGCCACCCGTGGCCTCGTCGCTGGGCTGCGGCCTCCTGGCCGCTGGGTCGGTGACCCAGCTCGATTGCTGGGCGGCGGCCCGTCGGTGACGACGCGTGCATGTCCCATGCACGTGGGTTCGCTGGAGCGCCCATGTCGCCTGGTGCCCCTGTGTCACCTGATCCGTCGTCGTCAACCACGCCGGACCAATCTTCGTCAAGCACGCCGGACCGATCTTCGCCACCTCCGCCTGAAGTCCTGCGCCCTCATACTCGCAGCAAGAGAGGCATTTTTCAGCCGAAGAAGTACACTGACGGGACTGTCGCATGGCTTGCGGCTTGTGTGGCGCATGCTAACGCTGATCCTACGACTGAACCACGACACTTTCAGGCAGCGCTTCGCATTCCACACTGGCGTGCTGCGATGGAGCAGGAGATTCATGCTCTTCAGAATAACAACACTTGGCGTCTGGTTCCACCTTCGTCCGGTGTCAATATCATTGACTCCAAATGGGTGTTCAAGGTGAAGAAACATGCTGATGGCTCCATTGAGAGGTACAAGGCACGCCTGGTGGCGAAGGGATTCAAACAACGGTATGGCATTGACTATGAAGACACGTTCAGTCTTGTTATTAAACCAACTACCATTCATGTTCTTCTTTCATTGGCTGTTACTCGAGGATGGTCGCTTCGACAACTTGACGTTCAGAATGCTTTTCTCCATGGAGTTCTAGAAGAAGAGGTTTATATGCGTCAGCCTCCAGGGTTTGTTGATCATGATCAGCCGCATCATTTGTGTCGTCTTGTCAAGGCTCTCTATGGTCTGAAGCAGGCCCCTCGTGCGTGGCATGCACGTCTTGGAGCTGCTCTTCATGCGCATGGTTTTGTGCCTTCTACAGCGGATACATCTCTGTTTATTCTTCAGCGACCGGAGGTGACTATGTACATTCTGGTCTATGTTGATGATATCATTCTTGTCAGTTCATCCGCTTCTGCTACGGATCGGCTTGTGTCCTCTCTCAGTGCTGAGTTTTCCGTTAAAGATCTTGGGAGACTCCATTACTTCCTGGGTCTAGAGGTATTTCATTCTGATGGTGGCCTGACTCTTACTCAGAGGAAGTACTCTCAGGATCTTCTACGTCGTGCTGGTATGTTGCAATGCAAGACCGCCACGACTCCTATGTCTGCCATAGACAAATTGACGGCTTTTGATGGTGACTTGCTCTCTCCTGAGGATGCCACGGAGTATCGCAGTATTGTTGGAGGGCTGCAGTACTTGCTCGTTACTCAACCTGACATATCTTTTGCTGTCAACCGTGTGTGCCAGTACCTTCATGCACCACGTGATCCTCATTGGTCTGCTGTTAAGCGCATCTTGCGCTATGTTTGTCACACTGGTTCATATGGTCTCCATCTTCAGCCTGCACGTTCTGGACTGATTTCAGCATTTTCTGATGCCGATTGGGCTGGTAGTCCTGATGATCGACGATCCACGGGGGGACATGCTGTGTTCTTTGGTCCTAACTTGATTGCCTGGCAAGCTCGCAAGCAAACTACGGTGTCTTGGAGTAGTACCGAAGCTGAGTACAAAGCTGTTGCTAATGCCACAGCTGAGATCATATGGGTGCAGTCATTGCTTCGAGAGTTGAAGGTCTCCCCAAGTCAGCTGCTTGTTCTTTGGTGTGATAACATTGGTGCCACATACCTTTCATCCAATCCAGTATTTCATGCCAGAACAAAGCACATCGAAGTTGACTATCATTTTGTGAGGGAACGTGTCGCTCAGAAGCTCCTTCAGATTAAGTTTGTTTCTTCTAAGGATCAGCTTGCTGATATTTTCACTAAACCCTTGCCCTTGCCTTCTTTCGAAGGATGTCATAGCAATCTTAACCTCCTGAGTGTTTCAGGACATAGTTAAGATTGAGGGAGGGTGTTAGACTAAGTATATGTTAGATATACGTGTTGTAACATAACTTGTATTTGTACGGTTCCCTCTTATAAATATATGACAGTCGTACCCACCAAGGGTATCGAGCATTGTTTCAAATCCTAATACGTCTAACATTAGCTTTGTCTAAAGTCAGATTTTATAACCTTTTGTCAAGTTTGTATAAAGATATATTAACCTATATGCCACCAAATAAATACCATTAGATTCTTCATTAAATATATTTTCAAATAATGTAGATTTGTTATTGTATATTTATATTGTTCTGAACAAACTTGGTCAAACTTTATAAGTTTACTTCGGTCAAAGCTAATATCCGGAGTAAATAAAAATAGGAGTACATGTTATGGTTGCAATCTCTCTGGTGATCATGCACGGCAGCTTGCTTTAGTCTTGCAAGAAAACAGTACTGTCGGTGTACTTCGATTCAAGTTTTCATTTATCAGAAGAAACTCTTAGCAGCTCGGTGTTAACTACTGGGCAGATTTGCACCTCCACAAGCTGAGCATAAAGTGCACATTCGGTGAACAGTGCGTCCGATGCTATGCTCCATTCACCTACGATCTCAAACAGTACTGTCGGTGTACTTTGATTCTTTCCTGGATACGTAATCCTACACGGCCAGAAATAAACACAAAAGAGCACTGCTAAGTAAAATTTCTTGTCCACCCATCCATCCATCCCGTATCGAACTCAAATAGACAAGTAGGATCGAATTAATGCCGGCGTGCGACGCCTTTGCGTTGCTTGACTTGCAAGCCATTCAATCTCTTGTCCAGCACCTGGTACTAGCATCAGTTCCTCGTTTTCTCCATATCTCTAGAGTAATAGAAATAACAATGATAATATCGTTAGCATCTTCATTTCGACCATTTCAGTTTCTTAAAAAAATCCCCCGCAAAAAAAAAGTTTCATAAAAAATAGTACTTGATTTTGTGTAGTCTTATATTGTATAATGGAATGAATTTCCATGTCTTTATGATGGAGCGTATTGTGTCACACTTTCTCCAGTTACGAATCATACATTTTAAAGCTTGTGCTTTCTGATTCAGTTATACCACAATGAAGATTTTCCTCTTATAGGCTAAATAAGTAGTGTGCAATAATCCAATCTACTCATTTGTGATGTTTTGCCCTCTTTTGTGACCAGCTCGTATGTTTTATTGGGTAGACTATGAACAAGTATGTGTGCGATATCAAGGCTATTCAGTTCTTTAAAAAAATATATCAAGGCTATTCAATCTATATTGCTGGGGCAGTTGTAGCATGTGGCTGCTGCCTACAGCGTAATATTTTATTTTCATCGTGCTACTACATGGTGCAACTGTGGCTGATGTGTAGAATTACTGCAAGCACTAACATCATCGGTGCTATTGGCCATGCTTGAGCACAATTAAAAAGGGAAATCAGGTGGGAAATTGTAGTGCAGATAGGTTGTGGTTTAACAAAAAGATTGAACTACTAATGATTGTGCTAGTACTCTCTCTGTATGGGTTTACAAGGCTCATTTTGATTCGTCCAACTAAGTCAAACTTTTCTAAACTTGACAAAATTTATCAACAATTGTCTTAATTAGGCGTCCCACTAGGAATGATACAGATCGCCTGGCCATGCGCAAAACTTAACAAGAGGTGCTCGATAATCTCATCAGTGGAGCAGCAGACACATGACAGATAACTCTAAATCATAAAACCCTAATACATAGGTCATGCCTCAAAACAAGCGTTTCTCTTTGTGAAATACATCGTCGTTGGTGGAGTTCACTACTCGTTCACTCCAAAACTTAGGATATAATTTGATTCATTGAGACAAGCCTTTGACAAAAGATTCTGCAAATAAAATCTGGTTTGCTTTTTACAAAAACACAAGCATGGGTCACTACTTAGGAAGAATCTAATGACATCAATTTTATACCATGGTAAGAATATTAATAATGTACGTGTTGTTCAAAGTCTAGTTTTAAGAAAATAAAGGACAGCTTATTTCGAAACCGAGGGTGTGGGTACTTCTTTTGCTTGGAACTACCAAACTAATAGCGCATATAAATCTAAATGATTTGCTCCCGCAAAAAAAAAAAACTTCTGAATATTTGCTTTGACAGATACTCATGATTAAGCATCTAGGCTTAGTGTACTTTACTCATCGGTTCTCGAATAAAGCTAGCTAGATGCACAAATGCTTCGATTAACTTTTGGGAGATGATAATGTCTCCATTACTTTTGAGAGAAAATATCATGTGGAAACCAAGTATTTTAATAATTCTAAAATTTCTAAATAAAATCAAGTATGTTGGTAAGGCAATGTTCTATAAAGGATGTAAACTTTTAAACCAAAATAAAATTCACTACAGATGTGTGAAAAAACCAACTCAACATAGGATTTTTTTTTTCACCTCACAAATGAATGAACTTGAACTTCAGATTTAACTTGTTCATTATAGGATGTCTTTTTTAGAACTTTCAAATGTGATTTTTACAGTAACTTGGTTTGCACCGAAAATTCGTTTCTGATCCCAGGCTCAGCTGCACCTGATATCATTGCCGTCCAGTCACATGTGGATCTGCGCCCGAAGTAGTATTCCTGGTCGTATCTGCAGCGTACTACAGATAAAAATGAAGTGGGCCATGGGCTCATTTAAAGCAGACGGCGTCGTCAATGTTACAATGGCTCAACACCGACCACACCGGCTGGTCCAGTTCCGTTCCACCCTGACTGAGCCAACGCACTCATAAAACGACAGGCATGGAGTTGTGTCTGACCGGAGCACTGTCCAGGTGTAGCCTGTATGAAACGAATAGCTAAATCAGTTTGCTCATTACGACGACAATTGTTTTGGTATTTCGTCATAAATTTGAAACATCTGCTGGATATTTTAGTCATGGAAGTTTTTTTTGTATAGATCCATCTTGACGCCGGCACCCAGAGCAATTTTGGTTGACTGAAGGTGTGAATAATTAGCGGAAGCAAACAGCTGCTGCGTTTTAGTCATATGACGCCGCTCATTAATATTTAAACATCTGCTGGATATTTTAGGCATTGAAGATAACAAAATCAGTCAAACTTGATGCCGCTGCCCCAAGCACTTTGGTCGACTGAGCTCTGAAGCTGTGAATTAGCGGACCCCAAAAAATAGCTGTATATTCAGTCATACAGGCGTTCAAAACGTGGTCCATCCTGGAGCCTTTGGGTTCAACTTCCCTGGTTGATTGTGCGGATTGTGTCAATGAAGCATTCTTCCTTCGCCTCGGTTCACATCCTGTTCGACCGGGGTTGCCGGCACCGAGCTCCTGCACGTAGCCAGAGTGCCGGACGCACAGTTTGATTCCTCCGCCAAGTACGGCTCCGCTCCTCGATGCGGCAGCAGGGATAGGGATTAGGGATACCGGATCTGAAATTCTGAATGGTCTAGGCTATCGGCAAACTTCTCCCTAAGAGGAAACCTGGGATCAGGGAAAGGCTAGCTGTGCTGAGGGCGAGCAAAACCGGCAAGGAACTACCGTGGAAACTACAAGAACGGCAACAAGAGAGGGAATCTCGTACGGGGAGAATCTTGTAGAAACTTCAAGCCGTTCCGCTTCAGGCCGCCACAGAATCGCCAGCGGAAGAAGCAGCCGCCGCCACAGAGGGGATACCAGCGAGGCGTACATGAGACACACTCACCCAGCATCATCTACACACCAGTGATGGATCAGGTTTTCATGGCGTTCTGTTCCTCGGCTCAAGACAGCACCGTCACGGCACATCTCGCCGCTGTACGAAAATGGCCCACAAAACGCACTGTTCATCATCGTATACCATTTGTATTCCCTTTTTTAAGCGAACCACGTCTGCTGTGTCAGCGCCACTTTTTACCATCCCGACGTAACTACCAACGACAGGGATTTCAGGTGCAGCTGAGCTCGAGCACCAAATCGCCCTCCTCGGTTTGCACCGTATATTTTCACTTTCAGATGGTTGGTCTAGACAACAAATGCCACTACGCCACTACGCCAGTCATGGATGGCCCAACTTAATTAATGGCATCTTCCGTCAGTGCACACAACTTAAAGCAAATAGTGTTGTAGTGCTGATTTAACTAATGTGTTAGTGGAGGCTATAAATAGCTCCACCGCAAGCATTCCTGAGTTAATTAATATCACACTCACCATAAAGCTTTTTTCGAAAAGGAAGGCAAAGCCTCCCTCGCCATATAGTTCTTGCTAGTTCACTTGACTGTGTTGATCAAGAGTGCAGGATGGACTGGAAACCTACGGTGATGATGATGGCGGTGGTGATCATGTATGCGGTGTTGAATGTGCTGACGAAGATGGCTTTCAATGAAGGGATGCACACCACTGTCTTCATCGTCCTCCGCCTGCTCGTCGCCGCGCTCTTCCTCTCCCCGATCGCATACTTCAAAGAGAGGTTTGTATCAGCACTAACTGATGTCCTTACAAGTTTAATTGTATCTCGATTGCTTGGGCCATATGCATCACTGATGAAGAAGCCTGGGTAACGAAATATTTTATTTTGACCGTTCTAAAATGAAAAATCGTGGCCACTGATTTCTGTTCTAAAGTTAACTAATTTCTGTATATGGTTTCCATGTATATATGTAGGAAGAGTAGACCTAAGCTGACCATGGAGATATTCGTCTACCTCTTCTTCAGTGCCTTGCTCGGGTAATTAATCTCTTTTGCATAATTATATATACGAAGTCTTGAGTAGTTAATTTTTAACCCTAATTTCCTTTGCATGCATTGTACTATACTGTAAATAACAACTGTTGGCCAGTCATAAATTATTTGTAATTTGATATAGTACATGGCAATTGCAGAGCCTCTCTGATCCAGTGGCTCTTTTTCCTGGGCCTGCGGTACACTACGGCCACGTTCGCGAGCGCCTTCAACAACACGACTCCCATGTTCACCTTCCTCCTCGCACTCGCCTTCAAGGTCGAGAAGATCGATGTCGCCAGCCGCTCCGGTGCAGCCAAGCTCACCGGCACGGCCGTGGGGCTGGCCGGAGCAACGGTGCTGGCACTCTACCATGGGCCGACCCTGGTGGGGGCGCCGTCGGGGGACCACCTAGCCGCCGCTGCCACCCACGGTGGTGCGCGGAGGTGGGCGGTGGGCTCGGTGGCGTTGCTGGGCTTCTCGGCGAGCTGGTCGCTGTGGTTCATCTTGCAGTCCAAGATTGGGACAAAGTACCCGGCGCTCTACTCTGGCACGGCATGGATGTTCCTGCTCAGCTTCTTCCAGATGGCCGCGGTTGGGGTTGCCACTGAGAAGATGAGCTTGCAGGTCTGGGTCCCCCGCACGGCGCTCCAGGCTGTGACCGTGGTGTTTGCTGGCGTGGGGTCGTCCGGGCTGGGGTTCCTGGCCATGTCATGGTGTGTGGAGCGGCGAGGGCCGGTGTTCACCACGGCCTTCATGCCCCTGATCCAGATCGTCACCGCCGGGATCGATGTCACCGTCCTCCACGAGCAGCTCCACCTCGGGAGCGTGGTCGGGTCCGCGGTCGTGGTCGTGGGGCTCTACTTGGTCCTGTGGGGAAAGAGCAACGAGGCGAGCATCGAATCCAAACTCCCTCCTCCATCACATTCCAAGGCCGGTTGGGATGAAGAAACAGAGAATCATAGTTCACGGATTGTTCAGAGGGTGTGATGAGAAGCCCGAGCAAGGAGCCAAGGAGATTAATTAAGCAGGACGTCTGTTGATCCAGGGCCCCAAAAGAAGAACGAAAAGTTGTTGTGGCTCCCGGGGGTCCCGACCCCCGGTTATCCTACCGCCTGGCGCAGTTAAGATTCGTGCGGTGTTCTATGCAACCGCAGAACATTTCCAGCTGTTGCATGCTTGTCTAGGCATTTGACTGTTTTAATTATATTATATGACAAATAGCCTATAGGGGTAGGCAGCAGGTTAGAGCAAGTACAATAGAGCTGAGTCAGTGGGCTATAAGGAATAAACTAGTATATGTGTACTTAGTTGGAAGAAAGAGACGAAGAGAGAGAAGGTAAGCGGGCTCTTCGTGAAGAGCCGGCTCTAACACGTGCTCCTAGCCACTTTGTGAGAATGAAATGTGGGCCACATAATAAAAGGGTAGTACACTTTTTTGATCTACTATTGTATATGTTAGCTATAAGATGGACACATGGCACTGGCTTATAGCCAGCAGCTGGCTATACTATTAACCATGCTCTTATAGGGGTATGCATGGGCTCTGTGTATCCCATTAAAATGTCTGACATGCATGCACAGGCTGCACAACAGTCTTTCTCCTCACGGTTTCTCATATGCATGCTCAAGCACAACCCAGACTCTCTCGGGTCTCCCACAAGCTCTCTCTCACTAAAAATAATTGAAAAAAGCTCTCTCACAGTCTCACTAAAAGGCGTGGCTATGCATGCAATTTTAATAGTGATTACATCTGTCATCTAGCAGAGAGAGAAGTGACAATGAGTAGAGAGAGATGGAGCTAAGGCTGGTCCTAATGATGAGTATAATATACTAGTATCATGGATATGATACTAGTGTATGATACTATGTCCGTAATACATAGTATCATAAGGTAGTATTTTAGGTTGACATATTAACTGCCATACATGACACAAAGTAGTACAATAGTATTTGATATGATACGGTATCATGATATGATACCACATCCTCTCTTTCCTTATTTAATTGTGTGCCACATCATCCAAAAAATCTAGTTGGCATGCATGATAACACTTATGATACTCCCATTACGACCAGCCTAAGGATGACTGGTCACATCTGTCAATGGCAGCTACACAGCCTACCAACAGTAGGTGGCTAGATGCTCACTAGAGCGCATGCATGATACGTGGCGCTCGAAACACTGGTAAAATTGCGGCATTACAAAAGTATGGGGCTGCTAATCCAACTGGCGTTTTCAGACATGGCACAGATCTCAATGTTTCCTATTGTACATGGATGGTTATGATACGAGGGAGTCCAGACTCCCGGGTCCTAAAAGGCTGGTCTCAGTTTATGCAAATTGTATCAAACTTATAACCAAATTTTGTCATGTTTTCATAAATTACATTCAAATTTGTTTGTATTGCGGGCGGTGGTTTACGACAAGCATGGGATGGTCGGCTCGCGTATTACCGCCGTTCACAAGTACTATGTCCATTTTGGAGACTGGCGTTAAAGATGGTCTAAAGCAAAGAATTTACTTCATGATTTGTAGTTTTACTCGTTGCACCAAATTTGGCTGAGCTGACAAGACACTGAGCATGTCATACGGTTTGTTGATATTCTTCACTTCCTTCATCTGTGTTTCAATGTTGGTCCACCACTTGGGCTATGTGCGCCAGTTGTGCACATGTTGAATATGTCAAACTATTTGAAGAAAGTGATGTGGTACCAACTCTTTTCCGTTATGTATGTATCTCCATATCTCTTACCAAATCCTGAAGAAAGTGATGGTACCAACTCTCTATGTGCGCCACTTGGACCATTTTTGTTCTTCTTCTTGCAACGGTTATTACCCCGTCATGTCGTTATTCCTGAATTGCTGCCTCGGTATAGTTGAATCAGGCTTGTTCTTGGTCACAACAAGTGGTGTCAACCTACTCCATTTCCTGTCCAGGTAGACCCATTCACATTAATGGGTGCACGCAAATCCAGACAATCCAGCCGTATTTGAAATTTCGAGAGAATGCCATGTTCATGATCAACAAAGGCGCTAAACAGCGTTTCTTATTCATTGACCACATTCCGTGACGAAGCTGCTTCCAGATGGTTGTGGTTGTTGGCACTGGTTGCCTCAAATGCTGGCCTGGTTCTTAAGGATTATGTGTTAAGCATTGTCTCAAGTTAGATGTGGTTGTCAAGGTTGTTAGTTACATACTGCTTGTAAAAGTATTGTGTTAATTAGATGTCCTTTTGTGTAATAGGGTCACCTATATATCCGCTAGGTACTCCCGCTAGTCCGGCCGCCAAATGTCTAGGGCCACCCTATCTGGCAGGTCCACTGAAGCACGTCATCCTGTTAGACAACAAATGTAGGCGATCAAGAGGGGCAACACGTCATCTCATGAGAAGCTTTGGTGGCGAAAATGAGAGCCAAACACAAGAAGCTCTCTGGTTCTGGTGCACCATTTTGTATTTTCTCTATTTGTGAGGACCTTAGCGCTAGGGTTGCAGGGATAACTACCCGGAGCTGCTAACCTCGATCAGTTCAATCCACAACTACACTATTTTATCCACCTTCTATTAATTCGCACCTCAGTTTTTTTCCCTAATTTCGACCATGGGGTGACCATCGCCTATACATGATATGTGTGTCATGCGACGAGCAAGATCTTCTAAAATGGCACATGTGAGTAAGTGTGCGCGCCGGAGAGAAGTGGTATGACATGATACATTTTTATCCGTGTGGATAACATTTGAATTTGAACTAATGTTGTGTAGTTCTTCGGACTTGAGTTGCCGCAATGCTGGTATACTTGGTGATGACTCTACTTATTTTACACCTTTTCTTGAGGGCCCAAACTACGGCTGTTTGGCTTTATTTCCTCGCAGTTGGTAATGACGAACTATAATGCTAAGTTAATTGTCGAGATTTTGGTACGGAGTTTAGAGAGTAATAAAAATATTCCTCTAGAAGACTAAAATAATTCATCGTTTTTTATAGGATTGGGAAGGTGCACATAATTGGTGACCTATCCAAGGAATGAGCTCATAGTTAAAGGGATATGCGACAAAATAAGGTGATATGCGTTTTGGAGGCTGAGCTCCATAGAGGCTTTTTTGAAAAATTCAAATTCAAACTTTTATGATACAAAATATTCTGAAAAAATATATGCATGTATGTAAGGATGTAACCCACATGTGTGTAAAAATTCATGATGAAATACCTTGAGTTGCGGCCTGTACAAAAAAGACAAATTCATGGTCTGTGAGGATGAATAGTATCATGTGTTAAATAGCCCCGGATTTGTCTTTTTGCACAGTCCTCATTTTTATGTATTTTGAACTGAAAAGTTACACACATGTGTGTTATGCCTTCATGTATATCTGTATTTTTTTCAGATTTTTTTGAAATGTAAAAATATGAATTTTGATGGAATTTCAAATTTGAATATGAAGGCCTCACTGGAGGCCGAGCTCCAAAAGGGATTTCCACAAAAGAAGTGAAAGTGATTTTCTGCTCTTGACCAACACAACATATGACTTCATGGCATGCCCTACCATCCAAGCCTTTTATAAGGAACAATGCCTCCCCTTGCTGGTTTCTCATTTTACTTTTTCATCTTGTAGTTTTCCATCATATTTTCAAGTGTTATTTGTTGTGCATTTGCACATTATAGATATGATTTTATAGGCATGAGAATATAAAGCATCGAGAACTATCGATAGGTCAGCAAGATTATGGTGTACACATAACTCATATAATATATATCGCCATCGAGCGTTAAGCGTGCGAACCCTACGGGTTCGAGAACTATGTAGACATGACCGAAACACCTCTCCGGTCAATAACCAATAGCGGAACCTAGATGCTCATATTTGTTCCCACATATTCTACGAAGGTCTTTATCGGTCGAACTGCAATGTCAACATATGTTATTCCCTTTGTCATTGGTATGTTACTTGCCCGAGATTTGATCGTCGGTATCTTCATACCTAGTTCAATCTCGTTACCGGCAAGTCTTTTTACTCGTCCCATAGTGCATCTTCTCACAACTAACTCATTAGTCACATTGCTTGCAAGGCTTCATATGATGTGCATTACCGAGAGGGCCGAGAAATACCTCTCCAATACTCGGAGTGACAAATCCTAATCTCGATCTATGCCAACCCAACAAACACCTTCGGAGATACCTGTAGAGCATCTTTATAATCACCCAGTTACGTTGTGACGTTTGATAGCACACAATGCATTCCTCCGGTGTTCGGAAGTTGCATAATCTGATACTCGAAGGAATATATATTTGACATGAAGAAAGCAGTAGCAATAAAACTGAACGATCATTATGCTAAGCTAACGGATGGGTCTTGTCCATCACATCCTTCTCCTAATGATGTGATCTCGTTCATCAAATGACAACACATGTCTATGGCTAGGAAACTTAACCATCTTGATTAACGAGCTAGTCAAGTAGAGTCATACTAGGGACACAGTGTTTTGTCTATGTATCCACACATGTATCAAGTTTTCGGTTAATACAATTCTAGCATGAATAATAGACATTTATCATGATATAATGAAATATAAAATAACAACTTTATCATTGCCTCTAGGGCATATTTCCTTCGAACTATTGGTCTTCAAACTATTTTAGATTATCACGTAAGTCCACACATGTATCCACACATATATGCATCTAAAATAGTTTGAAGACCCACTACTAGGGAAAAGCCTACCAGCAGCGCAGGTTTTGGCCCTCTCAGTAGCGCGGGTACCGGCGCTACTAATAAGCCTTCTGACTAACGTATAGCGATGGCGTGTTGACTACACTCTTGCTACACAGGAATAGCTGCAGCGCTTTTATAAAAGGGCGCTACTGATATTATCTGCAGCGCCCTTTACAGGGAAGCGCTACTGGTAAGTCGGCGCTGCTGCTAAATCCCCCCCTTGCTACTACTAGTTTTATTAGTTTTTCCCTGCATATTTGTTTTTTATTTGTTTTGCATTTGAATAGGCTTTATACAATAATCTTTAGCATATCATCCACATACAAATGTAATCATAGCATATACATACAATTAGTCTCATCAAATCATGTCATCATCATAATCATCATCCAACACAAAGTGGTCTCTCGTCATCAATCTCGAAAATAGCGATACAAGTCTTGATTACTTGCAAATACATCGTCATCCATCTAAACAATGATATACACGAGAATAGCTATCACTTTGAGTACATGAGTTTGTATCCCTCTCTCGCATTAGCGTGAACCTACACTAAGTACTGCGTGTCGCTCGGAAACCGAAAACCGGAACACCTGGGCCTGACACTCCGGCCACTTGTCGTATATATACTCCTGGCGTAGCACTTCTTCGCCATTTATGATCTATGCACCTGCATCGTCACATGAGTCGATGATATGCAACATATATAGTTGAGCAACAGAAAGAGACAGACTTGGCAAAAATAGAAACAACATATCATAAGCATAAATAACAAAGTTCATCGTACCCAAAATGCCCTAACTAGAGTGATTTTCGCTAGTCGAGGAGGAGGACGGTTTAATTACATCACAAATAAAGTTTCACCGTGCATAACTCAAATTTTTGTCATAAAAGAAAGTATGGACTAAACGGACACATTGTCATATATCGACAATCACTCCATCATGTCGTGCCATCCATCCAAGTCAGGGAGATAGTCATCGAGCTTAGTGAAAGGCTTCATGTCGAGACGCTGAGAGGCTATCCATGTTCGGACGTCTTCCCGCAACATTTGTCCTTCTGCATGGAACATCCCTATTTTTTCGACGACCTCATTCATGATGATTTGGGCAAGTTCGCGCTGGATGTTATAGAACTCAGCTCGAAGTCGATGATCCTCGATATCTCCTATGTCCTTTGCCCATTGCAAGATATTGGCATCGCCAGATCTAGGTTCCATGTGAAGGTTCTGGTGATCCCGTCGGTACTCCGGCATGTGGTGTAGGACATAGAATCCATCATTAAGAGAATCGTTTGGTTCTTTGGATGCGCAGAAGTCGGTCTTATGGTGAAGGCGGCCCCGCCGCCCTTCTCTTCTTGTCCCTAACCTCTCCACCCCTTGCTTGGTAGTAAAACATAGCATGCCGAGAACATCTTTGATGTGGGTGTAATTCTTTTGTGAATGTTCTTGACGAGTCCAAGTAAAGGCGTGGGAGAATCGGGGTAGAGGATGATGAGGGCGGCGCCCGCCCACTCATAAAATAAGTACACCTCAAATTAATTAGCCTCCACCGTGCAAATGAATTATTGAAATCGAAGGAAGGATAGCAGCGCGGATGACTTACATGGGATGATAAGGCACGAGAATCGCCTCCTTGTCCTTATTGGCGAGCATGAAATGGCGATGTAATCCCTCGCGTATTCACGATCTTGTGCCACAGACTCCCAAGAAGCTCGTGCATGTAATGCGGGTGGCGACACGATAAAATGTATCTGCTCAACCCTAATGATGTAGCTCATGTGCAAGGCATAAAGGCGGACAAAAGTAAAATCCAGCTTCTTCACGTGAAACATGTCGAATATGTAATCGAATCGGAGGAAGAACTTATCTGCGGGAAGCCCTCGGCGTCGACATTTTCTGCGGAGCGTTAACCACGTGAGAGTGGGTATCCGGATCTTCGGCGATGAGGCCTTTCTCTACCCGCAGCACATCGTCATGAAGTCTCCTTAGATCGCGAATCTGGCTCGTGGCGCTGTTTCGGGCAGGATTGGTCGACCGGGGATATGCCATTTATCCGCATCGAGGATATCTACACGGTCCTGGCCGAGGCTGCTTGGCGGCTGGATCATAGAATCAGCTTTTTGCCTTTCCTCGCTCTCTTCCTAGGCTTCTTTACCACGGATGGTCGTCAATAACACGTTGAGACGATAATTCGAGCACCGACTCATGATCTTTGAAACCACGAGGAGGCGCCAAGATATGAACATCTTGTTCAGCGCCATCGTCATCCTCATCCTCATCCATGGCGGCGTCATCAACCTCTAATGGAGCCACCTACTTACCCGTCGCTATCACCCAACCCGACACCCGCGCTAATTGGGTAGGTGGGGTGTTGATGTTCATACCTTCTTTGAGGCTGCGTGCTCGTGGGTGTGCTCGGCCGCCTCGAGACGAAGCAAACTCTTTAGCCTAGACAGGCCCACCCATTGCAACAATCACCAAGCCGCCATGGGTCTCGTCGTCATCCCCACTAGTATTAGAGGAGGCAAATTCTCGTGGCCCGGTTTGACATCGCCACGGAAACCTTGAAGACGTTTGGGGGATCGGCGGTCAGGAACAATGGTTCCTTCGGCTCCATTATCGTCCCCTTCCCCACGTCCACCTTCTCGTTACGCCGATGGTGTACAATATGGTGCACGGGTTTCGTCGACCTGCAAAGAAAAGTCTGCGACGTGAGACATCCGAAAGGCAACAGCGGGAGATTATACATTTATATTGAAGGGGCGGTGTGGCGAGATACCGTGAGGGCATCGAGCTCACCAAAGAGGAGGCATTGAAGGAAATATGCCCTAGAGGCAATAATAAAGTTATTATTTATTTCCTTATTTCATGATAAATGTTTATTATTCATGCTAGAATTGTATTAACCGGAAACATAATACATGTGTGAATACATAGACAAGCAGTGTCACTAGTATGCCTCTACTAGACTAGCTTGTTAATCAAAGATGGTTATGTTTCCTAACCATGAACAAGGAGTTGTTATTTGATTAACAAGGTCACATCATTAGTTGAATGATCGATTGACATGACCCATTCCATTAGCTTAGCACCCGATCGTTTAGTATGTTGCTACTGCTTTTATCCATGACTTATACATGTTCCTATAACTATGAGATTATGCAACTCCGTTTGCGGAGGAACACTTTGGGTACTACCAAACGTCTAACGTGTCGGGTGATTATAAAGGAGTACTATAGGTGTCTCCAAAGGCAGATGTTGGGTTGGCGATTTGAGATTAGGATCTGTCACTCCGATTGTCGGAGAGGTATCTCTGGGCCCTCTCGGTAATACACATCACTTAAGCCTTGCAAGCATTACAACTAATGAGTTAGCTGTGAGATGATGTATTACGGAACGAGTAAAGAGACTTGCGATAACGAGATTGAACTAGGTATTGGATACCGACGATCGAATCTCGGGCAAGTAACATACCGATGACAAAGGGAACAACGTATGTTGTTATGCGGTCGACCGATAAAGATCTTCGTAGAATATGTAGGAACCAATATGGGCATCCAGGTCCCGCTATTGGTTATTGACCGAGACGTGTCTCGGTCATGTCTACATTATTCTCGAACCATAGGGTCCGCACGCTTAAGGTTTCGATGCAGTTATATTATGAGTTTATGTATTTTGATGTACCAAGGAGTTCGAGTCCGGATGTGATCACGGACATGACGAGCAGTCTCGAAATGGTCGAGACATAAAGATTGATATATTGGGCGGCTATATTCGGACACGGAAAGGTTCGGAAGTTTCGAGAAAACGGAGTGCCGAGGGTTACGGAACCCCGGGAAGTTATGGGCCTTAGTGGGCCAAGAGGGAGAGAGAGGGCCGCACGGAGGTGGCGCCCCCGGAGAGTCCGAATAGGACAAGGAGGGGGCGCGCCCCTTCCCTCTCCTCTCCTCTCCTTCCTTCCCCTTCCTCCTTCCTAGTTGGACTAGGAAAGGGAGTCCTACTCCCACTAGGAGGAGGACTCCCCCCCCTGGCGCGCCTCCTAGGGCCGGCCGGCCCTCCCCTTGCTCCTTTATATCACGGGAGCAGGGGCACCCTAGAACACAAGTTGATCCTTGAGATCGTTCCTTAGCCGTGTCGGTGCCCCCTCCACCATAATCCACCTCGGTCATATCGTGGCGGTGCTTAGGCGAAGCCTGCGTCGGTAGAACATCAAGATCGTCCTGCACGCCGTCGTCTTGACGAACTCTCCCTCCCAGCTCTGCTGGATTGGAGCCGAGGAGCGTCACCGAGCTGTCGTGTGTCAAGAACTTCGGGGCGCCGATGTAACGGCTGGAATCGGTTGGATCGCGAGGAGAGCGTCGACTACTTCCTCTACGTTGTGAACGCTTCCGCTTGGTCTCACGAGGGCGTAGACAACACTCTCCCCTCTCGTTGCTATGCATCACCATGATCTTGCGTGTGCGTAGGAAAATTTTGAAATTACTACGTTCCCCAACAAAGGCATCCGAGCCTAGGTTTTATGGTTTGATGTTTTGCACGAGTAGAACACAAGTGAGTTGTGGGCGATACAAGTCATACTATCTACCAAAGATGTCATATTTTGGTTCAGCGGTATTGTGAGATGAAGCGGCCGGACCGACATTACGCGTGCGCTTACGCGAGACTGGTTTCACCGTTACGAGCACTCGTGCTTAAAGGTGATGGCGGGTGTCTGTCTCTCTCACTTTAGTTGAACCGAGTATGCTCGCCCGTCCTTGAGAAGGTTAAAACAGAGTCTATTTGACGAAATATCGTTGTGGTTTTGATGCGTGGGTGAGATTGGTTCTTGCTTAAGCCCGTAGCAGCCACGTAAAATTTGCAACAACAAAGTAGAGGACGTCTAACTTGTTTTTGCAGGGCATGTTGTGATGTGATATGGTCAAGGCGTGATGCTATATTTTATTGTATGAGATGATCATGTTTTGTAACCGAAGTTATCGGCAATGGCTGGAGCCATATGGTTGTCGCTTTATTGTATGAAATGCAAGCGCCTGTAATTGCTTTACTTTATCACTAAGCGGTAGCGAGAGTCGAGAAGCAATAGATGGCGTACGACAACGATGCTACGATGGAGATCAAGGTGTCGCGCCCGGTGGCGATGGTGATCACGACGGTGCTTGGAGATGGAGATCACAAGCACAAGATGATGATGGCCATATCATATCACTTATATTGATTGCATGTGATGTTTATCCTTTATGCATCTTATCTTGCTTTGATTGGCGGTAGCATTTTAAGATGATCTCTCACTAAAATTATCAAGTAGTGTTCTCCACGGTATGCACGTTGCCAAAGTTAAATCGTGCGAGACACCACGTGATGATCGGGTGTGATAAGCTCTCGTCCATCTACAACGGGTGCAAGCCAGATTTGCACACGCAGAATACTCAGTTATACTTGACGAGCCTAGCATATGCGAGATATGGCCTCGGAACACGGAGACCGAAGGTCGAGTGTGAATCATATAGTAGATATGATCAACATAAGATGTTCACCATTGAAAACTACTCCATCTCACGTGATGATCGGTTATGGTTTAGTTGATTTGGATCACGTGATCACTTAGATGACTAGAGAGATGTCTGTCTAAGTTGGAGTTCTTAAGTAATATGATTAATTGAACTTAAATTTATCATGAACCTAGTACCTGATAGTATCTTGCTTGTATATGTTTGTTTGTAGATAGATGGCTCGTCTTTGTTGTTCCGTTGAATTTTAATGCGTTCCTTGAGAAAGCAAAGTTGAAAGATGATGGTAGCAATTACGGATTGGGTCCGTAACTTTGAGGATTATCCTCATTGCTGCATAGAAGAGTTACGTCTGGATGCACCGCTAGGTGCAGACTACTGGCCCGACGGCGTTAAGAACGTCTGGCGAGCAAAGCTGATGACTACTCTATAGTTCGATGTGCCATGCTTTACGGCTTAGAACGGGTCTTCAACGACGTTTTGAGCGTCATGGAGCATATGAGATGTTCCAGAGTTGAAGTTGATATTCAACAGAATGCCCGGATTGAGAGATATGAAGTCTCCAATAAGTTCTATAGCTGCAAGATGGAGGAGAATAGTTCTGTCAGTGAGCACATACTCAGAATGTCTGGGTATTACAATCACTTGACTCAACTGGGAGTTAATCTTCCGGATGATTGTGTCATTGACAGAATTCTTCAATCATTGCCACCAAGCTATAAAGGCTTCGTGATGAACTATAATATGCAAGGGTTAGTAAAGACTATGCCTGAGCTCTTCGCAATGCTAAAGGTTGCGGAGGTAGAAATCAAGAAGGAACATCAAGTGTTGATGGTCAATAAGACCACTAGTTTCAAGAAGAAAGGCAAAGGGAAGAAGAAGGGGAACTTCAAGAAGAACAGCAAGCAAGTTCTTTCTCAGAGAAAAACCCAAGTCTGGACCTAAACCTGAAACTGAGTGCTTCTACCGCAAGCGGTAGTCCTTTGAAGCGGAACTGCCGCAAGTATTTGGCGGATAAGAAGGATGGCAAGGTGAACAAAGGTATATGTGATATACATGTTATTGATGTGTACCTTACTAGAGCTCGCAGATAGCACTGGGTATTTGATCTTGGTTACATTGCTAATATTTGCAACTCGAAGCAGGGACTACGGATTAGCGAACAACGGCAAAGGGCGAGGTGACGATGCGGCGTGGAAATGGTTCCAAAGTCGATGTGATCGCGATCGGCACGCTACCTCTACATCTACCTTCGGGATTAGTTTTAGACCTAAATAATTGTTATTTGGTGCTGCGTTGAGCATGAACATTATATCTGGATCTTGTTTGATGCGAGGCGGTTATTCATTTAAATCGAGAGAATAATGGTTGTTCTATTTATATGAGTAATATCTTTTATGGTCATGCACCCTTGAAGAGTGGTCTATTTTGATGAATCTCGATAGTAGTGATACATATTAATAATGTTGAAGCCAAAAGATGCAGAGTTGATAATGATAGTGCAACTTATTTGTGGCACTTGCCGTTTAGGTCATATCGGTATAAAGCGCATGAAGAAACTCCATCTTGATGGACTTTTGGAGTCACTTGATTATGAATCACTTGGCACTTATGAACCGTGCCTCATGGGCAAGATGACTAAAACCCGTTCTCGGTACTATGGAGAGAGCAACAGATTTGTTGGAAATCATACATACGTATGTATGTGGACAGATGAATATTGAGGCTCGTGGCGGATATCGTTATTTTCTCACCTTCACAGATGATTTAAGCGGATATGGGTATATCTACTTAATGAAACATAAGTCTGAAACATTTGAAAAGTTCAAAGAATTTCAGAGTGAAGTTGAAAATCATCGTAATAAGAAAATTAAGTTTCTACGATCGATCGTGGAGGTGAATATTTGAGTTCGAGTTTGGTTTACATTTGAAACAATGCGGAATAGTTTAGCAACTCACGCCACCGGAACACCACAACGTAATGGTGTGTCGAATGTCGTGTCGCACTTTACTAGATATGGTGCGATCTATGATGTCTCTTCAGATTTACCGCTATCGTTTTGGGGTTATGCTCTTGAGGCGGCCGCATTCACACTGAATAGAACACCATCAAAATCCGTTGAGGCGACACCTTATGAACTATGGTTTAGCAAGAAACCAAAGTTGTCGTTTCTCAAAGTTTGGGGATGCGATGCTTATGTGAAAAAGCTTCAACCTGATAAGCTCGAACCCAAATCGAAAATGTGTCTTCATAGGATACCCAAAGGAGACAGTTGGGTACACCTTCTATCACAGATCCGAAGGCAAGACATTTGTTGCCAAGAATGGATCCTTTCTAGAGAAGGAGTTTCTCTCGAAAGAAGTGAGTGGGAGGAAAGTAGAACTTGATGAGGTAATTGTACCTTCTCCTTATTTGAAACTAGTTTGTCGCGAAACCGGTTTACGAGACATGTACACCAAATAGCGAGGAAGTTGATGATGTTGATCATGAAACTTGAGATCAAGTTACTCTGAACCTCGTAGATCAACGAGTAAGATCCGCACTGAGTGGTGCGGTAATCCTGTTCGGAAGTCATGCTACTAGATCATGATGAACCTCGAACTATGAAGAAGCGATGGTGAGCCCAGATTCCATAAAATCGCTTGAGGCCATGAAATCGAGATGGGATCCATGTATGAAAACAAAGTATGGACTTTGGTTGACTTGCCCGAGGGTCGGCAAGATATAGAAAACAAGTGGATCTTCAAGAAGAAGACCGACGGCGACGGTAATGTAGCTGTCTACAAAGCTCGACTTGTCGCAAAGTGTTTCGACAAGTTCAAGGGATTGACTACGATGAGACCTTCTCACCCGTAGCGATGCTTAAGTCTGTCGAATCATGTTAGCAATTGCCGCATTTTATGATTATGAAATTTGGCAAATGGATGTAAAGACTGCATTCTGAATGGATTTACGGAAGAAGAGTTGTATATGATGCAACCGAGAAGGTTTTATCGATCCAAAGGAGCTAACAAAGTGTGCAAGCTCCAGCGATCCATTTATGGACTGGTGCAAGCATCTCGGAGTTGGAATAAGCGCTTTGATAGTGTGATCAAAGCATTTGGGTTCATCTGAGACTTTTGGAGAAGCTTTGTATTTACAAGAAAGTGAGTGGGAGCTCAGTAGCATTTACGAGATTATATGTAGATGACATATTACTAATCGGAAATGATATAGAATTCTGGATAGCATAAAGGGATACTTGAATAAGAGTTTTTCAATGAAAGACCTCGGTGAAGCTGCATACATATTGGGCATCAAAATCTGTAGAGATAGATCAAGGCGCTTAATTGGACTTTCACAAAGCACATACCTTGACAAAATTTTGAAGAAGTTCAAAATGGATCAAGCAAAGAAAGGGTTCTTGCACGTGTTGCAAGGTGTGAAGTTGAGTAAGACTCAATGCCCGACCACTGCAGAAGATAGAGAGAAAATGAAAGATGTTCCTATGCTTCAGCCATAGGCTCTATCATGTATGCAATGCTGTGTACCGACCTGATGTGTGCCTTTCTATAAGCTTAGCGGGAGGTACCAAAGTAATCCAGAGTGGATCCTTTGGACAGCGGTCAAGAACATCTGAAATACGAAAAGGACTAAGGATATGTTTCTCGTATATGGAGGTGACAAAGAGCTCATCGTGGCAGTTACGTTGATGCAAGCTTTGACACCGATCCGGACGATTCTAAATCGCAGACCGGATCGTGTTTACACTAAGCGGAGGAGCTGTCGGTTAGTGCGGTTCTAAACAAAGCGTCGTGGCGGGATCTACATGTGAAGCGGAGTACATAGCAGCTTCGAAGCAGCTAATGAAGGAGTGCGGATGAAGGAGTTCATATCCGATCTAGGTGTCATACCTAGTGCATCGGGTCCAATGAAAATCTTCGTGACAATCTTGGAGCAATTGCCTTAGCGAAGGAATCCAGATTTCACAAGAGGACCAAGCACATCAAGAGACGCTTCAATTCCATCCGGATTTAGTCCGGTGGGAGACATAGAGATTTGCAAGATACATACGGATCTGAATGTAGCAGACCCGTTGACTAAGCCTCTTCCACGAGCAAAACATGATCAACACCAAGACTCCATGGGTGTTAGAATCATTACTATGTAATCTATATTATTGACTCTAGTGCAAGTGGGAGACTGAAGGAAATATGCCCTAGAGGCAATAATAAAGTTATTATTTATTTCCTTATTTCATGATAAATGTTTATTATTCATGCTAGAATTGTATTAACCGGAAACATAATACATGTGTGAATACATAGACAAACAGAGTGTCACTAGTATGCCTCTACTAGACTAGCTTGTTAATCAAAGATGGTTATGTTTCCTAACCATGAACAAGGAGTTGTTATTTGATTAACAAGGTCACATCATTAGTTGAATGATCTGATTGACATGACCCATTCCATTAGCTTAGCACCCGATCGTTTAGTATGTTGCTACTGCTTTTATCCATGACTTATACATGTTCCTATAACCATGAGATTATGCAACTCCCGTTTGCCGGAGGAACACTTTGGGTACTACCAAACGTCACAACGTAACTGGGTGATTATAAAGGAGTACTACAAGTGTCTCCAAAGGCAGATGTTGGGTTGGCGTATTTGAGATTAGGATTTGTCACTCCGATTGTCGAGAGGTATCTCTGGGCCCTCTCGGTAATACACATCACTTAAGCCTTGCAAGCATTACAACTAATGAGTTAGCTGTGAGATGATGTATTACGGAACGAGTAAAGAGACTTGCGTAACGAGATTGAACTAGGTATTGGATACCGACGATCGAATCTCGGGCAAGTAACATACCGATGACAAAGGAACAACGTATGTTGTTATGCGGTCTGACCGATAAAGATCTTCGTAGAATATGTAGGAACCAATATGGGCATCCAGGTCCGCTATTGGTTATTGACCGGAGACGTGTCTCGGTCATGTCTACATTATTCTCGAACCGTAGGGTCCTGCACGCTTAAGGTTTCGATGATGGTTATATTATGAGTTTATGTATTTTGATGTACCAAAGGAGTTGAGTCCGGATGTGATCACGGACATGACGAGCAGTCTCGAAATGGTCGAGACATAAAGATTGATATATTGGGCGGCTATATTCGGACACGGAAAGGTTCGGAAGTTTCGGAGAAAACCGGAGTCTTGGGAGGTTACCGGAACCCCGGGAAGTTATGGGCCTTAGTGGGCCAAGAGGGAGAGAGGGCCGCACTAGGAGGTGTCGTGCCCCCAGTCCGAATAGGACAAGGAGGCGCGCCCCCCTTTCCTCTCCTCTCCTCTCCTTCCTTCCCCTTCCTCCTTCCTAGTTGGACTAGGAAAGGGAGTCCTACTCCCACTAGGAGGAAGACTCCCCCTCCTTTAGTGCGCCTCCTAGGGCTGGCCGGCCCTCCCCTTGCTCCTTTATATCTCACGGGGAAGGGGCACCCTAGAACACACAAGTTGATCCTTGAGATCGTTCCTTAGCCGTGTCGGTGCCCCCTCCACCATAATCCACCTCGGTCATATCGTAGCGGTTCTTAGGCGAAGCCTGCGCGAGTAGAACATCAAGATCGTCACCACGCCGTCGTCTTGTGGAACTCTCCCTCCCGAAGCTCTGCTGGATTGGAGCCGAGGAGCGTCACCGAGCTGTCTGCGTGTGAAGAACTTCGGGCGCCGAGTAACGGCGCTGGAATCGGTTGGATCGCGAGGAGAACGTCGACTACTTCCTCTACATTGTGAGCGCTTCGCTTCGGTCTCGAGGGTGCGTAGACAACACTCTCCCCTCTCATTGCTATGCAGCACCATGATCTTGCGTGTGCGTGGGAAAATTTTGAAATTACTCGTTCCCCAATAGGCACCACCGAGCACGTCCGGTCGCGGTAGCAGTCTGGGGGCAGTCTTGGGGAGCAGTCACGGAGCCGGTGCGACAAAGAAAAGGGGAGTCGGTCGCGGGAGCATGTGCTGCCAAGAAGTCGCAAGGGAAAGTCCTCTGCATTTTTGGATTTTCCTTGTCCAAGTGTGAACGCCCGTCACCAAGGAAGTAGATATATCTGCAATCGCTTTGTTTTGCGGCAGCTACCGCTATTCTTGTTATGCGAGATGATTTCTTCTCAACCGCAATCTCAACCTTCTTGTCGATGCTTTCTTGATTAACCTCCGTCTTTCCTTTTTCTCCTCCGTGGTCTCACGGTAGTACTTCTTCCACGTGGCGCCGTCTTCGACACCGTGCACGCGCGTCCATCTGACGGTCGAGTATCCATCGGTTGTCGTTTCAATATGTTCAACGCCGGTTGAATGGAGTGTCCCACTTGGCCTCGCCAATGCCTCGAGCGGCGAGTCGCTTTCGCCGCAATCCGGTGTTGCTCTCTCGCAAAAGGCACAAGGATCGTTTACAAATATGACAAGCGTGTGCATTGAATTGATCGAAACTAAAATTACCAGCAGTCTCATGAACTCCGTAATGACCGGTGTTGTCTCATAAACCTTCTTGATGGGTCCCAGCGGTGGCGGGCCCTCGGGGCGTCACGCTCTGCGGGATGGTGAAATCCGCCAAGGTGCAGGATGCCCAGACTCGCGGCTTCGCGTCCTCCTTGGCCCATTTGGACCTCTTTCCGCCGTAACCACGGCTTCCGAGGTGGTGGGTCCCAATGTTCCTCTTTGAAGCCCCTTCATGTACTTAGACTTTTCTTTGGCAGCTTCGCCTCGCAAGCCTCCTTGAATATTTGAAACTGCTCTTCCGTGATTGTCGGACTTTCCTTTACAATCTCGGAGTAGGGTTCCGTCGTTGATCTTTGCTTTCACTCGATTTTTCCAGGCGCCAACGTTGCTAAACTTGGTCATGGCGTGTTTGTTTATCTTCTTCATTGCGGGTCATTATGCGGATCTTCATAATCCTTCTCATTCCGGCCCGGAACAAGAATATCTGGTGAAACTTCTTTAGGAGGGAGCTCCTCATATTTTCTATCTTCTTTAGATTCTCATCGTTGATGGTGGCGGTTGTCCGTATGATGCAGCCTATTTGATTGCCGTAGCAGCGGCGCGCTTCCTCGGGCGCCTTTGGCTCAAAATTACCGTCGTCCACCTCCGTGACCACTAGTCTAGTAGTCCTGAGTTTGTTAGGAACCCGCCGGTCTCGATGCCGGTCTGAATCTCAGCGCCGGTGTCAGTCTCATCACCGGTCTGCGTGTCGGTCTCAGCACCGGTCTGCGTGTCGGTCTCAGTCCCCGATGCCACCGGTGGGCCCAGCAACAACATCTATTGATCGTCGGTAAAGCTAAAAATTAAATGCGCGCCCGGTAGGCGTCGTCATAATCACGAAACCCTGTCCTTCATCGTTGCTAGCCATGTTTCCTATGATTAAATCTAGTCGATTAATTCTAGACCTAATAAAATGAATAATGACATAAAAAGGACTATTGTTTTGCGGGAATGTTGACTCCTTCCGGTGCGGCAAATCCGGGCACTCGATATGTCCTAGTTTGTAGCACAAGTCATGCCGAATTCACGGAAATTTGGGCATGACCTTTGCTAAAAAGTGGACAAATCGAGAACCTGAAATTTTCCTAATGAAATGAATCAACATTCCGCAAAACATAAACCACTCAACATCATTCACAGAAACAACAAAGCCACTTGGGCACAATCGAACAACTTCAATGAAAAGATATAACATGACCACTTCAATGAATAAAATTTGCCTAAATTCTTTTCCTTGAAAAATAGTGGTCTTTTCAAAAATCAAAAACCTTTGCCAATCTACTTAACCTAGCTTGTTAATCCAACGAACCTAATTAACCTACCTATTTAACCTAGTTAGTTAATCTAGTTTACCTAGATAATTAACCCTAATTAAACTAGTTAACGCAGCTAGTTCTCTGTCAAAGCCTAAAATAAATTTTTGCACTAATTAACATGGATAATTAACCTAATTAAACTAGTTAACCTGACTAGTTCTTTGTCAAAGCCCTAACTAAGGTTTTTGCACTAACCTAGATAATTAACCTAATTAAACTAGTTAACCTAACTACTTCTCTGTCAATGCCCTAACTAAATTTTTGCCCTAACCTAGATAATTAACCTAATTAAACTGGCTAACCTATGCATGAGAGAGAGAGAGGGGGGGGGCTTACAAATGATATGGCTCGGTGGTGGCGGCGGAGGCGTGTGGCGGGGAGGCAGGGCGTCTCCGGTGATGGCGAGGAGGCGAGGCGTCTCCGGTGACGGCGAGGAAGGTGGCATCGGCGGCGGCTCGGTGGCGTTAGCGAGGTCAGCAGCTCCGTGGAGTTGGGGCGGCTCGGTGTCGTCGGCGCGCAGACTCTGGTGGCGTCGGCGGCGGCAAAGTGGGGCGAGGAATCGGGAGACGGCAGTGGCCTGGGTGCTGAGGAGGGCGATTTGGGGAAGTGGTGGCGAAGCGGTTTTTGGCTAAGTCAAACTTAGCGGTAGCGCGTTTCGCAAAACGCGCTATAGCTAAGATAGCTATAGCGCTTTCTTCAAAACGCGCTGCTGCTATAGCTATGTAAATTTCTTCCTTTTTTAATTTCCTATTCTGTTTCTATAGCGGGGGTCTAGGACACGCGCTGCAGCTAGGTTAGCTATAGCGCCTCTTACAAACAAACGCTGCTGCTATGCCTTCCTCCGATTTTTCGCTTTTTCGTTTATTTTGCTTTACATTTTATTTTTCCCTTTCTCCTTTTTCTATTTCTTTCATTTTCATTTAAATTTCTATTTGTTTTTCATCTTATTTTATTTTTGTTAGTAGTAGCACTCTTCCCAGAAACACGCTGCTAACTGTGCTCTAGCAGTAGCGCGTTTCTTTGAAGATCGCTACTGCTATGCGTAGCCTAGCATTCTGCCAATGGGAATATTAGTAGTAGCGCTTTCTTTACCACAAGCGCTACTGCTAAGTTTGTGTCTGTAGCGCGGTTTTTATTTGCTCGCTACTGCTATATAGCACTAGTGCAGTTTTTTGACCCGCGTTGTTGCTACATTTCTGTTTATAAGGTTTTCCCTAGTAGTGACCAATAGTTTGAAGAAAATATGCCCTAGAGGCAATGATAAAGTTGTTATTTTATATTTCGTTATATCATGATAAATTTCTATTATTCATGCTAGAATTGTATTAACCGAAAACTTGATACATGTGTGGATACATCTAAAATAGTTTGATCAGTAGCTTGTTTTCTTAACCGAATGTCCAAAATTTTCTAGATCCAACCGATCAAGTTTGTGAAAAATTGATAGTTAGTGTTTTCTGGATGGGGCTTTGGACTTTTCACATACACTTTTTGTCGGTCAATCGATTTGTTGTAATATTGGAGAAAACTTTTAATTAAGGTCACAACTATTAGTCCTCGAACTATTTTACATGTGTCACTTAGGTCCTCAAACTATGAAAAGTATCATACAGGTCCTCGAAGTACTATGAGGGGAGTGTGTTTTCTATGCCTAATTCCTCCTCGCAAATTCAAAAAAATGAAGCAAAGGTGCGAACCCCCCTTGCTGCTGGTAATCATCTGCTTACTCTGAAGTTTGATCTCTAACTTGTTATCTAAACTGAATGTTCACAATTTTCGAGATCCAACCGATCAAGTTTGTGAAAAATTGATAGTTAGAGTCTTTTCTCGATGGGGCTTTGGACTTTGCACATCTAATTTTTGTCGGTCAACCGATTTGTTGAACTACTAGCGAAATATTCTAATTAAGGTCACAACTATTGGTCCTCAAACTATTTTAGATGTGTCACATAGGTCCTCACACTATGAAAAGTATCATCCAGGTCCTCGAAGTGCTACGAGGGGAGTGTGTTTTCTATGCCTAATTCCTCATGTAAAATTCAAAAAAATTCAAGCAAAGGTGCGATGTGGGAAGTGAGCCCTGCTTGCTGCTGGCAATCATGTGCTTACTCTGAATTTTGATCTCTAGGTTGTTATCTTCACCGAATGTTCAAAATTTGCTAGATTGAGCCGATCAAGTTTGTGAAAAATTGATAGTTAGAGTCTTTTGTGGATAGGTTTTGGAATTTTCACATACGATTTCTGTGGGTCAATCGATTTGTTGTACTATTGGAGAAATCTTCTAATTAAGGTCACAACTATTGGTACCCGAACTATTTTAGATGTGCCATGTAGGTCCTCAAACTATGAAAAGTGTCACCTAGGTCCTCAAAGTGCTATGAGGGGAGTGTGTTTTCTATGGCTAAATCCTCATGTGAAATTCAAAAAAATTCAAGCAAAGGTGTGATGTGCGTGGTGAGCCCTCCTTGCTGCTGGAGATCATGTGCTTACTCTGAATTTCGATCTCTATCTTGTTATCTTAACCGAATGCTCAAAATTTTCTAGATCCAGCCGATCAAGTTTGTGAAAAATTGAAACTTAGAGTCTTTTCTCGGTGGGGCTTTGGAGTTTTCACATACAATTTTCGTCGGTCAATCGATTTGTTGTACCACTGGAGAAATCTTATAATTAAGGTCACAACTATTGGTCCTCAAACTATTTTAGATGTGTCATGTAGGTCCTCAAACTATGGAAACTGTCATCCAGGTCCTAGAGTGCGACGAGAGGAGTGTGTTTTCTATGGCTGATTCCTCCTGGCAAATTCAAGAAAAAATGAAGCAAAGGTGGGATGGGGGAAGCGAGCCCCCCTTGCTGCTGGCAATTGTGTGCTTACTCTGAGTTTTGATCTCAAGCTCGTTATCTTAACCGAATGTTTGAAATTTTCTAGATCCAGTCGATCATGTTTGTGAAAAATTGATAGTTAGAGTCTTTTATCGACGGTGCTTTGGACTTTTCACATACAATCTCCATCGGTTAATCGATTTGTTGTATGCTACTTCTTGAGCTTGCGTTGATTTTTCCCTTGAAGAGTAAAGGGTGATGCAGTAAAGTATAGATAAGTATTTTCCTCAAATAAGGGCCAAGTTATCAATCCAGTAGGAGGCACAAGCAAGTCCCAAATATATGCACCTGCAAAAACTAACAAACACTTGCACACAACGCGAAAAAGGGGTTGTCAATCCCTTCATGGTCACGAACAAGAGTCAGATCTAATAGAGAGATATAGAACAAATAAAAGTAAATAAAACTCGGTGAGGTATTTTTGGGTTTTTTGGTTTATAGATCTGAAAATATATGATGGAAAATAGACTTGGGGCCATAGGTTTTACTAGAGGCTTCTCTCTTGAAAGAAAACATACGGTTGGTATACAAATTACTGTCGAGCAATTGATAGAAAAGCGCATAGCTATGACGATATCTAAGGCAATGATCATGGATATAGGCATCACGTCCGTGACAAGTAGATCGAAACGATTCTACATCTACTACTGTTACTACACACATCGATTGCTATCTAGCATGCATCTAGAGTATTAAGTTCATTGGAACAGAGTAACGCTTTAAGTAAGATGACATGATGTAGAGGCATAAACTCAAGCAATATGATATTAACCCTATCTTTTTATCCTCGATGACAATAATACAATACGTGCCTCGCTACCCCTTCTATCACTGGGTGAGGATACCGCAACATTGAACCCAAAACTAAGCACCTCTCCCATTGCAAGAAAAACCAATCTAGTTGGCCAAACCAAACCGATAGTTCGAAGAGAAATACGAAGATATCTTAATCATGCATAAAAGAGTTCAGAGAAGACTCAAATAATATTCATAGATAAACTGATCATAAATCCACAATTCATCGGATCTCGACAAACACACCGCAAAAGGTATTACGTCGGATAGATCTCGAAGAACATCGAGGAGAACATTGTATTGAAGATCAAAGAGAGAGAAGAAGACATCTAGCTACTAGCTATGGACCCGTAGGTATATGGTAAACTACTCACGCTCCATTAGAAGGGCAGCAAGGATGATGTAGAGGCCCTCTGTGATCGAATCCCCCTCCGGCGGGATGCCGAAAAAGGCCTCAAGATGGGATCTCACGGGAACAGAGGCTTGCGGCGACGGAAAATTATTTTCGTGGATGCTTCTGGCATAAAGGGAATATTTGAGGATTTGTAGTGCTGAGATTAGAGTTAGGAGACCCCCAAGGGGCCCACAAGCCTAGGGGGCACCCCCTTGGAACGCGTGCCTAGGGCTTGTGGCCACCTCTTGTGTCTTCTGGCCTCCTCTCGAAGCTTCCTAGGTTTCTTCTGGTCCAAGGAAAATCATTGTAAAATTTTATTCCGTTTGGACTCCGTTTGATATTCCTTTTCTGTAAAACTAAAAAACAAAGGAAAAAACAGAAACTGGCACTGCGCTCTAGGTTAATAAGTTAGTCCCAAAAATAATATAAAATAGCATATTAATACGTATAAAACATCCAGAATAGATAATGTAATTGCATGGAACAATCAAAAATTACAGATACATTGGAGACGTATCAATGTACTATTGGAGAAATGTTCTAATTAAGGTCACAATTATTGCTCCTCAAACTATTTTAGATTTGTCATGTAGGTCCTCAAACTGCGAAAAGTGTCATCCAGGTCCTCGAAGTGATACGAGAGGAGTGTGTTTTTCTATGCTCACTAGTACCTTTAGTGCCGGTTCGTGACGGGCTTTAGTGCCGGTTCGCCAACCGGCACTAAAGAGTGGGGACTAAAGGTCCCCTCCCTTTAGTACCGGTTCGTCACAAACCGGCGCTAAAGTGTCACCACGTGGCACGAGCTAGGCCCGTTTGCGTGTAGGGCATTAGTACCGGTTGGTAACACCAACCGGTACTAAATGTTTGGGTGTTTTTTTATTGTTTCTTTAATTTTGTGTTTTCAATTTAATTTAGTGATTGTTTTACATTATAATGAGTTGTTAAATCATTAGGTGAAAGTACCGTGGATTAGTTTCGACTGGATGCATTTAATTATTGGATATCTCTAGCTACTAGCTATAGCTAGCTAAGTGATCAAGTATATGCCATATCCATATTATACTTGATTAACTATAATATATACGGATATGGCATATACTTGATCACTTACGTAACGTAGGAAAAATATCATCACCAGCACTACTAGCTTAAAGAAGAAACATTCACTTGTACCAGAAGCAAAAATATCATCGAGTTCAACATGCATGATTGTCATGATATTATAAGCGTTCATATATAACACCACAAAAGCAAATCACATAAGTTCAGAACAAAGAACACAGACATGAAAGGACAAGTACTAATTAAGAGCAGCATGAAGAACTAGCTAAATCACTCCTGCTAGCTACTCTCTCTCTAGTAAAATAGCATAGAACATGTATAGCTCTCCTGATTGATCATACTGGAGCATGCAGATGAACCTGTCTCCTAATCATGGGCTGCGCTTCTCATTGCTGCCCCCTAGTACTTCTCTGCGATCATTAACAATTTTCCTCCAATCTTTCACTATTAATCATTCATCGCTTGTAGAAATCCTGAATGCATTCATGTGCAATGCAGGATATCTTGGCCGTAAGCTAACAATTGACATCTGACCTTTAGTCTCGATCCCCTGAGGCACAACTGTCATCAGGAGTCCCTGTTGAAGAACATCGTATAGTGCTTAATTAATATACTTAGCAATGAAAGTTTAGCAAAAAAATTATGTATGCACTGACGACAAATAGTAAATATCTTACCATCATTCCTAAATAGATGTGACCGTAGTTCAATACCATTACTATTGGTCGCACGTTTTGAGTACTAACATTTCTAAGTGTAGGAAGAAAATTTGTCTTGACAGATGAAGATCCTCAAGCCATGAAACATAATGACTTATCTCCTCGCAGTTTAGTTCAGCTCCGGGACGAGTAGGTCCTGTCTACCAAGCCTTGGACATGTTTGGTTGAATGGAGATAACTTTGTCAATAGAAATTAGTTGTCGATTATTTTGAATAAGCAATATCAAAGACAAAAATATAGTTGAGAAGAACTCACATAATGGTAGAACTGGAGGCGTCTGCACATCGACCCATATGTCTCTATTACCTTCAATATCATCTTCCGGATGAATATCAAAGGTGATAACCATACCAGGCTCAAATGCATAAGCCTTGAATAGTGCTTGCCAAGTTTTGCATTCAAAATAGGTGTACGTGTGTGCATTGTATACTTTGACGTTGAAAGTATAACCATCATGCTCAGTTTTCAGGTAAGCTCTCTTTAGCTCCATAGTTTCCATATCTTCACTAGTGCAGAACCGGGCATTAGCACCGGTTCGTAAGGCCCTATAGTGCCGGTTACATAACCGGTACTAATTAGTGGTCACTAAAGGCCCCCCCCCTTTAGCACCGGTTCAGCACGAACCGGTGCTAAAGAGCGACCACGTGGCACTAGCCAGCGCCGGCGGCCTGGAGGCCTTTAGTACCGGTTGGTAACACCAACCGGTACTATAAGGTTTAGTGGGTTTTAGTTTTATGATTTCTTTTCATTTAATTTTGTGTTTCCATTTTAATTCTTTTTCGTTTGCTGGTATTTTACGATACTACACATTGTACACGTTATGCATATATATATATATATATATATATATATATATATATAATTTCTAGTAGAACCAATCATGCATATATATATATCACATCAATGTCTCACAAATTAAACCACCATATTAATTAATTCACACATACACACATGTACAGATATATACAATTTCTCCTACATATGAATGTTGCCTTCGGAGCCAGTCTAATTGGTGCCTTCGGAGCACGATGACAATTGAAAGTGGTTTTCATTGGGGCGGTAGCGGGTAATAGAATTCTCCATTCGGATTTATGACCTCGTCGAGCAAAAATCCCGCTATTTCCTCTTGAAGTGCTTCTCGCGCTCCGTTTCTATGAGCTTCTCCGCACCTCTTTGAACTGTTAAGAAGGAGATCAATATGCATGTGTATTAGTTGTGTGACTAGCTAGATATCGATAATGGTGTAAAATTGTGAATAGTGTTACGACAAGCGTACCCATTGCTGTCTTTGAGATCTGCTCCTTTGGACGCCATCATGCGAATATTCTCGCAAGCGCAGAATGCACACAGATCAGTACCCTACCGCTTCTTGGGCCTTTACGAGAATGGAATCGATCGAGATAAAAATTAATCAAGCATGATAATTAAAGAGATGGCAGCTAGCTAGCTAGCTAGCTAGTACTATAATTACTTACCTTGGGTGAAACCATTCAAGCTTTTGTTTCCACGGGCGGGCGTGGCGATGAATCTTGCCCAAGCCCTGCCCGCCGACAAAGAAAATGAATAAAGGGTTATTAAATAGTTCATATCATGAAATGACAAACTAAATAGGCGAGATATATAGTTAATAATGATTGAAATTACCTGTTGACTATCCCATACAAGATGTTAAAGTTAGTTTTTTTAGACTAGTGAGTCCATTACTTCAACTGTTCGGCGTCAACTTTAATGATACACAAGACCAGTGAAATCTGCATATGCACACGTTTACATGTCTTAATTAAGCGGGCATATGTTAGCAAAAACATGTAGCTATAGCTAGTAGGCAAAAACAGAGAATTTGTAGTACAAGACAGTGTGACTCACCCAAAGTGGTAAGGAAGTAGTATATCTTCATTGTATTTGAGGCGCTTCAAGAACTCTAGCATGCTGTCCTCTACTTCCTTTGCATAACGTTCACTTATCTTCCATGTGAATTCATTAACGGTGTTTGGGTCAATGAACCCAATGCCATAGCGTCCACCTTTTCTCATTTCATATATCTTCATCCTGCATAATACCACGAAAAGAATATAGTGAGGATAATTACAGGTAATGATTGATCTCAAAGGATCACTACAGCTAGCTTGAGACTTAAATTATAGAAAGAAATCACTTACGCACAATAGCAACGATATAGATTTGTCGAGTGCTTCCTTATTGTATAACTGAAACAGTTCTAAATACTCAACGGACCCAGCTTTCTCATGGTAGTAATGGTCCTCCTTGACATTCACCATGAGGGACACTCGATCTGAAATCTTGGTCATGTTCATGTACCATTGATGCAATTCATACATTCTCGTTGGGAGGTTCTTGACCTTGTCTGGCGCGACCAAAGGTTGGCCACGGACATATTGCCGTTTTACTTCATCCTCTCTAAGCAAAGGCATGGGCTCGATCTTGAGGAGTTGTCCAACAGTGATGTTGAGAACTTCAGCCTGCATTATATGCTCCTCCGTTATTACCACATTGCCCACCTCGGGAACATGCACTGTTTGCCCACAATAATATTGAGGCGCGTCTTTATCACCGTTGTTGGCACAACAAGCGAGGGATCGATTACGCCTGTTCTCCCAGTGGGAATGGTTTTCCGCATTTTTGGCAGCTGCTTCTTGTTTGCTCGATCTCGATGTAGGCGTGCTCGCCTCCCTTTGTAGGCGTGCTCGATTTAACTTCGATGTGGCGCTCATAGTGCGTGTCAGCAGGCTTGGAAGCTGGTGGTTGAGCCATCTGAATGAAGTGGTCAATCGTTTCCTCGAGCACTTTCTCCCTTGGCGGCGGTGGCGGTTTCGGTGCAAAATGGGCTTCCACCTCGGCCTTGATATGGCTGTGATTTCCTCCTCGGACTTGTCATAAGACCTCTGCGGAAGAGGCTTGAGCTTGGACCATATTTATACCGCTTGCCTCTGCTGTACTTCCAGTTGTACTACCTCGACTCGTCTGATTCGCACAGAGCTGCGGGGTGTCTCTGCGATTGCCTTGGCGGCGGAGATGGCTGACGGACTGAGTTGGGCGAGGAGGAGGAGTGGCTGAGGTTGTGCGGACTTGGAGGAGGAGTGGGCGTCGGCGCTGTGGCGGACTTGGAGGATTGTCGACACTTTGCGGACTTGGAGGAGGAGGATTGTCGACACTTTGCGGACTTGGAGGAGCGGAGTCTGCTGACTCGGTGGCGGACTTCGACGAGGACTCGGGTGACCCGTGTGGGTGGCCTTGGAAAGATGATGCAATCCTTTTTCCATAGGATGATACGATGTTTGGCCTCTCCGAAAGCTCGCCGTCACCTCCAAAGCAATGTCAAGCTGTAGCCCGAATATGGGTCCAGACATCATCAACCACGACACGAGCATAGCCCGCTGTGTCGGGTTGCCATGGAAGGTTGCCTCGGGGATTTGTGAAAGCGAGCCGTCCGCCACCTTCATGGATATGTTCTTCATTTTGTAGTGTAGCTCGCGATTAGTGTTCTCCGTGATGTCATCCACGGGTATCTACCAGCATTGGGTCGTCTGGGACGGAACCCACGCTGCTTCTCGGCATGGATGGGCGGTGCTATCAATGCTGGATCATCCGCTAGCTGCTGCAGCTGTTGAGACCCTTTTGATGGGTAAGTGAGTCGATCTGCTCCTGCTGCTGCCGCTGGAATTTGACCGCCAATTCCGCTTGACTTGCTTCTAGGCCTTGAAGGCGTTCATAGTCCCGCTTCCTCTGCTCCTCCTCCATCTTCCTCTTCTTCTCCTCCATAATCTTCTTTCTCGCACGGGTTACGTAGTCGGTGTTCGGTCTGAAAACCCCTCATACCACGGAATAGCGCCCTTGCCTCGTGTTCTTCCGGGTGTTCAGATTTCCCGAGGCACGCGTAAGCTCGTCGTTCTCTCTGTTGGGCTGGAACACCCCGTTCGTGCCTCTTCTATTGCAACAAGTATCGCATCGTCGGCTCCATTCAGACTTGCCCTCGTCGAAACTTTTCTGTCTCCGGTCCAACTCCCCCATGCGCATAGAACCAAGTCCCGACCTGGCGGGCCAGCTCTTAGTAACCGGAGTGACACCTGCATCCTCCATCTCTTTCTCAGACTTATCCCACTTAGGCATTGCCACCGCATAGCCACCTGGCCCCAGCTTATGGAACTTATCCTTCTTTTCGGCATTCTTCTTGTTTATTCTCGACCGTTCCTTAGCTAATTCCGAATCCTTGAATTTCACGAAATCGGCCCAATGATCACGTTGGTTCTCCAGTGTTCCCTTGAATACTGGAGTCTTCCTTCCTCCGCTGACGTACTTGTTCCATTCACCATTCTTGTAGTTCTTGAATGCATTCGCCATCATCTTAAGAGCAGCCTCTTTGACTTTCTGCACATCTGCTTCTGTGAAATGATCTGGTAGGGTGAAATGTTCCATGAGAGTATCCCAAAGCAGATCTTTTTGATTCTTGTCGACATAAGTAACATCTGGACGTGGCTTTGTTGGCGCCCTCCATTCTTGAAGTTTGATCGGGAGTTGGTCCTTCACAAGAACTCCGCACTGACGAACGAACTTGTTCGCAATCTTCTTAGGCGCTATTGGTTTGCCAGTACGGTCGCATGCCTCGATATTGTACTTTACGCCCGGCTTCAACTTTTTGTTCGGGCCTCGTTTAATCATTTTTCTCAAGATTTGCTCGATCCGGATGGCTGAAAGAACAAAGATCGATTCGTTAATATATCTTCAAGACATTTAAAACATGTGATGATCACGGATGCCCGCTTATATAAATATATATATACCTCGTCGGTGTTTGTTGTTTCAGGATCATGTTCTTCGTCATCGTCATAATCATTCATGACTTCGTCGTGATCGAATATCATATCACCCTCTCCGGTGTTGTTTAGAAATTCGGAGCCATCATAATCTTCTTCATTTTGATTATCATCTGCCCACGTATCATATCGAACATGGTGCATTTCTCCTTCTCTCATCGGTATTATGCGCCATAGCTTTTGTTTAACTAATCCAAAAGAAATATAAAACAATTTAGTATTCAAATCTCGAATAATAGATATAATCTCGAATACATCATCCAGAATATAATAGATATAATCTTGAATACATCGTCCAGAATAATAGATATAATCTCGAATACATCGTCCAGAATAATAGATATAATCTCGAATACATCGTCCAGAATAATAGATATAATCTCGAATACATCGTCTCGAATAATATATAATATAGAAAAGTACATCACTGGCTATTAGCTAATAAAGATCGAATACTACAGAAGAATCTAGGACACTCGCGGTTCCTCCGCGGCGGGCGGTGGACACCCAAAGAGAAGGAACCCTCACAGGATCATAGCTGAAGTGAGATCCCCGAAGATACTGCCACGTATTGGAGAACCTGCCGCCCTCTAACGCAACCATGTAGCGATGGACGTGCTCGTCCTCCTCCCTGACACGGCGACGTACCACCTCCGGCGGGGCCGGGTCCCTCCGCACCAAATGGCCCACGTGAACGCCACCAAACGAGATCGAGGTCGACGATGGACCCACGGTCGGGTTCCTCGTCAGCGGCGCGCCCTCAAGCAGCACCTCCAGTGCCAGCCAGCGAGCCAGTCCGGACATGGGTCGGCTGGGCGTCGTCATGAGATGGGTTGACGGCGAGATGCGGGCGAACATCGTCGAGAACAAATACTAGCTATATGCCCGCAAAAAGTAACATTTTTTTAATGATTGGATTTTGATAACTAAAATTTCTAACATTTCTATATATATATAACTAACATTTCTATAACATTTCTAACAATGCTATATATAACTAACATTTCTAATATTTTAGAACTAAAAACAGAAAAAAAATTATAACATTTCTATATATATAACTAACATTTTATAACTATTTCTATAACTAAAAACAGAAAAATTTCTAACAATTCTAACAAATCTAACAATTCTAACATTTCTAACTATTTCTAAAAACAGAAAATTTCTACAATTTCAAACATTTCTAACAAATCTAACAATTTCAAACATTTCTAACAATTCTAACAATTCTAACAATGTATGTGTGTGTGTGCCCTCACCGGCCGGCTAAGCGAGAGCGACAGTCTGTGCTGCGGCAGGGGCGGGCCAAGGCAGCGGCAGCAGCAGCGGCGACAGCAGGGGGACGGGACGTCTGGGCAGAAGCGGCGGCAGAGGCGGACAGCGGCAGCAGCAGGCAACGGCGCGAACAGCGGGGCAGCGGCGACACGGGGGCGAGGCGGCGGCAGCGAGGGCGAAGCGGCGGCGAGGCGGCGACGGCGAAGCGGCGACGACGGGTCGAAGCGGCGGCAAGCGGCGGCAGTGCGAAGAGAAAAGCGAGAGGAGATGAAAGCGGCGAAATTTTGAAGTGTTTAGTTATATAGAAGGCACCTTTAGTACGGTTGGTGCCACCAACCGTACTAAAGGTCTGTTTAACCAGAGCTAAGCGGCGAGAGCGACCCCTTTAGTACCGGTCGTGGCACAAACCGGTACTAAAGGCCCCCTTTAGTACCGGTTTGTGCCACGACCGGTACTAAAGGTGTCTTATTAGCGCCCGGTGCGGATCTTGACAAGTTTAGTCCCACCTCGCTAGTCGAGGGCTACATACTGGTTTATAAGCCCGGTCGGTAGCTCTCTCGAGCTCCTCTCATGTTCAGGCCTCTGGGCCTACATGTCCTCCTCGCCTTGTGGGCCTACTGGGCCTTCGCGGGCCTGCATCCTGGCCTAATGAAAGGTTGTATCGCTGGTCGTATGCAGGCCGCTTTGGCCCAGTAGGCGGGCTTTTTTTGCTTTATTTTTTTGTTTTATTTATTTTTGAGTTGTTTTTTGTTGTATTTAGAGTTTCTTTGTGAATATTTTTGCTTTAGGTACAAAAAATTACAAACTTTCTCTTAGTGCGGTAGATTTCAAATTTGAATAGTTTAAATTTTGAATTATTTGAAATTTGTGTGAATCACTAGTTTGTGAATAACTTAACTTTGAAAAAGTTTTTCCTGTGATTCTTTTTCTTATGTTCAATATTAGTGTGTTTTATCATTATATTCAATTTAGTAATGCTTAGGTTATTTAAAAATTGAAATGCCTTTGTAACAGTTCAGTTTTAAATGGAAACCACGATACTTGAAAGAGATTGTCCATTTTACACACGAAGTGCATCCAGTTTTATGTAACCCTCTCTACTTTCTTGCACATGCTATTTATATGAAATTATGATACCATGCCAACTTTCAACCTTTTACGAGTTCATTTGAATTGCTTTTCAATTTCAGGGTCATTGAGCTGGAAAAAAATCGATAAATGCATGAAAAGAATTTGTTTGCACATAAAATTTCTTGGCGTTTCAAATGCCAAAACACATAACAACCCTAACTATTACAGACATTCCCTCCTGGGTGTGAAACACGAAGAAAGTGATGATAGTGAAGCCGATCACATCCAAGATCTTTGGGTGTGAAACTTTTTCTTCGCATGTGTCCCTTTGCGCGTAACCATGGAAAATCTTCATCATTTAACGGGATGCTCGGGTCAATATTCACTTTGTGAATCGAGCAATTTCATCAAACTTTTCATAATCTTCGACTTGTCTGTCTTGTCATCCACTCCCACGATGTTTCTCTTCCCGAAAAGAACTATGTGCGCTTTGGCTCATCGTGCGATGCATTAACTTCCTTATCTCTTCTTTTCTTGGCTTGGTAGACATGTCCTTCACATAGAAAACCTGTGCCACATCATTGGCTAGGACGAATGGTTCGTCTGCATCATAAGATTGTTGAGATCCACTTGTTGTCATTCCGTCTTCGCGGGTCTTCCGTTACCCGCCTCGTGTCATATTGACCCATTTGCACGAAACAAAGGGACCTTTAAACCACGTCGATAGTCAAGTTCCCATATGTCCTGTATATAACCATAATATGTTTCCTTTCCCGTCTTGGTTTCTGCATCAAAGCGGACACCACTGTTTTGGTTGGTGCTCTTCTTATCTTGGGCAATCGTGTAAAATGTATTACCATTTATCTCGTACCCTTTGAAAGTCATTATATTCGAAGATGGTAACTGGGACAGCAAGTACATGTCATCTTCAATAGAGGTGGCATGCATGGTATGTGTCTGCAACCAGTTGGCGAAACTCCTGGTTTGTTCACGTGTAATCCACTCATCGAGACCGCTCGGGTGTTTGGGCGTAGCAAATTCTTGTGTTCATCCATATCTGAGCCACCAAGGTGGAATTCTGTAGAAGCGTGTAGTGTGCTTGGTGAGAGAATGTCCGTCCATACATATTATTTGTTCCCCTCCTAGCGTGCCTTTTCCATCGATCGCCCTTATGCGCGATTCAGGAACACCAATCGGCTTAAGGTCGAATAAAGTCAATACAAAACTCAATGACCTCCTCATTTTGATGGCCCTTGGAGATGCTTCCTTCGGCCTAGCACGGTTATGAACATATTTCTTTAAGACTCCATGAACCTTTCAAAGGGAACATATTGTGTAGAAATCTGGGACCCAAAACGTTAATCTCTTCGCATAGGTGAACTAGGGCGTGCATCATGATGTTGAAGAAGGATGGTGGGAACACCAACTCGAAACCGACAAGACATTGCACCAAATCATTACGTAACCTTGGTATGATTTCGGATCGATTACCTTCGATAGATTGCATTGAGAAATGCACATAGCTTCACAATGGCTAATCGAGCGTTTTCGGTAGAAGCCCCTCAATGCAACGGAAAGCGATTGCGTCATAATCACGTGGCGATCATGAGACTTTAGGTTACGGAACTTTTTCTCTGCCATGTTTATTATTCCCTTTATATTCGACGAAGCGAGACGGTACCTTATCTTGGCGGGCATTCAAAGAAGATTTCCTTCTCTTCTTTGGTAGGCGTAGCTTGCATGACCACGATGTATGCCATCTTCTCCGTGCATACGTTGCTGGTCCTCCGTGCCTCGGTGTATCTTTTGTCTTCCCATACACGCCCAAGAAGCCAAGCAGGTCACGCAAAGATTCTTCATGACGTGCATCACGTCGATTGCGGAGCGGACCTCTAGGTCTTTCCAATATGGAAGGTCCCAAAATATAGATTTCTTCTTCCACATGGGTGCGCATCCGTCCGCGTCCTTGAACAGGTTGTCCGCGGGACCCTTTCCAAATATCACCTTCAAATCCTTGACCATATCATGTACATCAGCACCGATGCGATGGCGAGGCTTCGTCCGGTGATCCGCCTCACCTTTGAAATGCTTGCCTTTCTTTCTTCACGGGATGCTGCTCGGAAGAAATCGGCGATGTCCTGGTACACATTCTTCTTACAACTATTCAAATATATCTTGTCGGTATCATCCAAGCAGTCGCGTGCATCCGCGGTATCCCTTGTTTATCATCACGAAAGGTTCTTGAGAGCAGGCCAATCATTGATGGTCACGAACAACAACGCCTTGAGGTCAAATTCTTCCCCATGTGCTCATCCCACGCGTACACTGTTCCATTCCACAGCTGTAAGAGTTCTTCAACTAATGGCCTTAGGTACACATCAATGTCGTTGCCGGGTTGCTTAGGGCCTTGGATGAGCACCGGCATCATAATGAACTTCCGCTTCATGCACAACCAAGGAGGAAGGTTATACAAACATAGAGTCACAAGCCAGTGCTATGGTTGCTGCTCTGCTCCCCAAAAGGATTAATGTCATCTGCGCTTAGACCAAACCATACGCTCCTTGCGTCATCTTCAAACTCCTTCCGTACTTTCTTTCGATTTTTCTCCACTGCAACCCGTCGTGGTACTCTCAACTTTCCGTCTTTCTTACGGTCTTCTCTGTGCCATCTCATCGCCTTGGCATGCTCTTTGTTTTGGAACAAGCGTTTCAACCGTGGTATTATAGGAGAATACCACATCACCTTGGAAGAATCTTCTTCTGGGCGCTCTCCTCGACATCACCGGGCTCATCGCGGCTGATCTTATAGCGCAATGCACCACATACCGGACAAGCGTTCAAATCCTCGTACTCACATGATGCAGGATGCAATCATTAGGGCATGCATGTATCTTTTGCACCTCTAACCCTAGAGGGCAGACAACCTTCTTTGCTTCGTACGTACTCTCGGGCAATTCGTTGTCCTTTGGAAGCATATCCTTTATCATTACCAGCAACTTTCCAAATCCCTTGTCAGATACACCATTCTCTGCCTTCCATTGCAGCAATTCCAGTGTGGTGCCCAGCTTTTTCTTGTCACCTCGCAATTCGGGTACAACAATTTTTGTGATCCTCTAACATGCACTTTAACTTCTTCTTCTCCAAATCACTTGCGCGATTTCTCTTTGCATCGGCAATGGCCCGACCTAGATCATCAGCGGGCTCATCGATGCCTCTTCTTCACTTCTTCCCGCATTGCGGCTCAGCTTCTTCCGCATTACCGGCTCAGCTTCTTCCCCATTGTTGTATCATCGTATTCAGGGAACCCATGGCGGGATAGCTGTCGTCGTCCTCTTCTTCTTCATTGTCTTCCATCATAACCCCTCTTTCTCCGTGCTTGGTCCAAACATTATAGTGGGGCATGAAACCGGACTTAAGCAGTGGGCGTGAATGGTTCTTGGCGTAGAGTAATTGTGACCATTCTTACAAACACCACATGGACAAGGCATAAAACCATCCGCCCGCTTGTTTGCCTCGGCCGCAAGCGAAAAAGTATGCACGCCTCAACGAACTGGGGTGAGCATCGGTCATCGTACATCCATTGCGGCTCATCTTCATTACACAACACCGAATAGACCAAATTAATACAAGTTCATACATAAAGTTCATACAACACTTAAATGCAACAAACAAATAACTCTCTAGCTAAAGCATTTAAATGCAACAACAAATGCGATCAAGATCGCAACTAAGGTAACAATTGATCCAACAGCATAATGATACCAAGCCTCACTATCGATGGCATATTTTCTAATCTTTCTATTCTTCAAGCGCATTTTCTCCATCTTGATCTTGTGATCATCGGCGACATCGGCAACATGCAACTCAATTCCATCTTCTCCCCTGAATTCTTTTCAATTTTTCTTTCAAGTACTCGTTTTCTCTTTCAACTAAATTTAACCTCTCGACAATAGGGTCGGTTGGAATTTCGGTTCACATACCTCCTAGATAAAAATATCGATGTCAACTTGATAGGCATAATTTGTCATAAACACGAAATGCAACTAATAGTTTTAAAGAGAATATACCACATCCGAATCATAACAAGGGCGAGGGCCGACGGGGCGGATATCAAAACCATGGCACTATGTATAACAAACAACGTCTGGTAAGATAATTATTACATGATTAACTATATATCCAAATCACACAAACATCAATTTTTATATAAAATTACATGAACAAGAGGCTCACCACAAGGTGGTGCCGTGACAGAGACGAGTGCAGGCGATCGGCGGTGGTTCTGACGGAGATTTAGAAGGCACTAAGTAAACCACACCTACATATGCAAACTAAGTGTTATTTTTGACCTCAAATTGCATATAAATCAAATACTAGCACATATATATATTTCCTCCCAAATTACTAAACTCACAAATTAGTAACTATATAAAGCATTGCAAGAGCTAATCTAGCAATGAGAGATGAAAGGACAAAGTTGCTAACCTTTGTGATCATTTGAATGGATGGGGCCTTCACATCTTGACAAATTTTGGGCAAAATGTGTGATGAGCTCGAGAGGAAGAGGGAAGAACAGAGAGGAGAGGGAAAGGGGAAGAACAGAGCGAGCTCGGGTGAGCGAAGGGTTTATGTAGGGCGACCTATAGTACCGGTTCGTGGCACGAACCGGTACTAAAATCTTGGAGGGGCCCAGATGACAACATCCTGCCACCACTCTCATTAGTACCGGTTCGTGGCACAAACCGGTGCTAAAGGTTAACCACGAACCGGTACTAATGAGAGCGGCCCGGCTAGCCGTTGGAACCGGCACTAATGTATACATTAGTGCCGGCTCTAATACAAACCGGCACTAATGTGCTTCACATTTGACCCTTTTTCTACTAGTGCTTTGAAACCTATCTTATCCAAGACAAAAATTCTTGCATGGCAGGGGATGCGCTAGTAGAATAGTGAAAATTAAAAATTATAAGTCAGGCAGATGAAGCATATATAAGTCATGCTTAATTACAAAAACAGACTTGTCGTTGTGACTTACTGTATCGAATTCGAAGGTCTCATCCAGCTTGATGCTGAATCGCCTACCATCAACAAGGAAATTTCTCTCGCACTGGCCGCGCTGGTCTTCACAGTATTCGCACATAATGAAATTTTTTCCGTCGTCAGACGACATTTCCTATGTTCATATTA